>LPNX011087211.1:148272-204317 GCA_001517045.1 Pseudotsuga menziesii | reverse complement strand
AACATGACGCCATGAACCTAACTAAATTCCCAACATCATGGGAAACCTTGGTTTAGTTAATCCCTTGGGATAAATGGACCCTATTTACCCATAATTGACTAATAATTACCCCTAGTTAACTCATAATTGACCCCTAATTGCCACTAATTATCCACTAAATACCCTCTAATTGACCTCGTATTAACCCCTAATTACCACTAATTATCCCTTGACTACCCACTAATTGACCCCATATTAACCCTTAATTACCACAACTCATTACCTAATAATTACCCCTAAATGACTCTTAATTACCCGTAATTGACCACAAATTACCCTTCAATGATCACTAATCAATCGTTGATTACCCTTAATTTACCCATAATCACCCATAAATGACCCTTAACTCTACCCAGGGCTAAATTCCATCACATAGGCCTTACAGAGGGAATCTTTTGGATTGTGAGTGGGATATGATGGCCATTTTGGGATGTATAACACCATGAATCATTTTTTACTACTAGACCATGGTTTGGGATTAACCTCTAGGGCCTAAGTTCATCATGAGACTTCAAGGTTTTGGTGACTCTTTATTGATCATTAACTGGATGAAATATCACATACCACCAAGGAATATATATCTTAGGCGTATTCTGAAGAGTTGATCATAATTGTCTTTAAATTTTGGGAAATATCCTTCCAACATGTTTTCAAACAGATGAATCAAATTGCAGATCATTTATCGAAGGGTGGTATCTTATTGGGTAATGGTGAATGCAAAAAATGGAAATTTCAAAATGACACCATCATTGAGGATGATCCAGGTCCCATCTCTGCCTAAATTATGTAGCCCCAAATGCTAACATTATCTATGATTCGTGGGGCTTATTCATTTCTATTGGAAGATGCCATGGAAGTTGAAGTGTTTGTGAGTAAGAAGAAGAAGAAGAAAAGTGAAAAGAAAAGCCTTTATTTGGATGAAAATCCATTGAACGTTGTTCAAAATGATCAAAGCTTCGAGGAAAATGGCTATGCAGACTTTGCTAGAGGAGAATTTCATTATAGAAAGCCTAATGAATCAAAGTCATACTACAAAAACCCTGAAGGATCAGAGCTTTGCATTAGAAACTCTAATGAATTAGTTATTTATTTCACAGGCCCCAATGAACCAGGGTTTGATCATTGTAACCCTCCACACCGGAAAGACGTTGGCCCTGTTCAACCGGAGTTACACATGGATGTGCTTATAAACCTCTCCTCTACAGATGCCAGGATTAGCGCAGCTGCTACATTAAATTTAGTTAAAGAGCTGCAGGAAGTCTAGAAGGTTTAGGAGAAGGCTCTACTAAAAAATATCATAAACAATATTAACAAAGAGGTATACTAAAGAAATCGATAATAATCAACTTGAAAAATCAATAATAATTAGTTTCACTTACATTTTTAGTGCACCTTGACCATTCTTATATAAGAGAGCCTTAAAAATCCTCAAATCCACACATCCAAAGAACTTTAGAAAACCAAGTTGTCAATTAACTAATGATGTAATTAAATAACATACCAATGTCAAAGTGTACATCATAATGACACCAACACCAAAAGATAATAGAATGGAGGGTGGACCTGGGAATCAGGATAGGGTCATCGAACCCCACGACTCAAAGGCTCGATTCCCGAGCGTTTCTCCAAGAACATGGAAATTCCATAAGTATAAAGTACATGCAATGTTCGAAATTGAACCCTTCCTAGCCCTTCCAAAGGGTTCTATCCCTTCCCATAAGTGTAAAGTTAAAATTGTCCTCCAAAAAAAAATTTAAAAACTGAATTTTACCCTTCCAATTAAGAAGGGCGTAATTTATATCAACATTTCAAAAGAAGGGCAACATTTGAAACTACCCATCCATATAAATTTGTCAAGATGTTGAAATTCCTATACTATAAAGTTCAACTCATCATTCAAAATATTGGAAATATGATAAATTATAATCACTTGAATACTTTTCCTAAGCCAAAAATTGTTTTTTTAATTTCATTAATAACCATTGTGGTGCTTTGGTCCATTTTTTTTTTCTAATTCATTGTTTCTCCATATAATGTGCCCACCTCTCTTCATCAATTCATAAATATGACTCTGCACGGTTTGTGATCCTAGTTGCATGCCATTGAGTGTTTTTTTTTATAGTTGATGTGATTATGTGGAATTCATGCAAGAAATGAAGTTTTGCAGAGGAGGACTCATCAAACCATCCATTTGAATTTAATTTTGATGAAAACGAATGGACATTGGTATCCAGGGTCACATAGGTAGTAGGAACAAAGTTTTCCGCTCATTTTGGGCCTAGTAGCGGTTCTCTATTCTTACAACCATAGTGATTGACACATTGTCACACCTTTCATCATAGCTCCAAGTGACTCGAGAGTTAGAGTCACATCCTGGTGGCCAATTCCTCGTAGTCACTAGTCATCACTCGTCATCTTGAATGATTGAGCAGTGAGTGTGACGTGAGTGAGTGTGTGCTTATAGTTTATAATATTTCCAATATTTTGAATGATGAGTCAAACTTTATAGCATAAGAATTTCAACATACTAAGAAATTTATATGAATGGGTAATTTCAAATGCGGCCCTTCTTTTGAAATTTTGATATAAATCATGTCCTTTTTAATTGAAAAATTGAAATTCATATTTTAATTTTTTTTTGAAGGGCAATTTTAACTTTACACTTCTAGGAAGGGCTAGAACCCTTTGGAATGGCTGAGAAGGGTACAATTTTGAATGATGATTCCAAGACGATGGAGAGTTTACTAAATCAAGGGATATTTTCATAGACATCTTATCACTCATATTGGTGCTTAAACTTAAAAAATGTATTGGTGCTTAAACTTTAAAAATTTTCTCGAACTGCCATCCATCTCGAAAACATGGATCCATCTCCCCCAATTTTCCGTATGATGTTACACTGCCTGGAAATGGAAATGTTGCACTGAGATTTATGGGTTTCAAAAAATTCCGATGTGGAGGCCTCATAGAAATAGGCCGATTGTAGCGAGGCCATTGCTGGAAGGACTTGAAAATGGGGAAGGACGCCTTCCAATGGTAAAGAAAATCCTCTGGATCATGTCGAATTCGGAAGGCAGAGGAACGAAAATTTGAACCAGATGTTTAATTCCCTCAGAGTCGTGGTTTCCAACGCGTCAAAAATTAATAAGGTTTTAGTCTTTGTTTTTACAAGGTAAATCAGCAACTAGCCAGTTTTGTACTGTATTCCATGACACGGGATTGATTTTTGCGGCTATCTTTCTAACTCTTTGGCCAGCCTATGGAACCCCTGGGCACAAGGGCGGTGGCCTTTCTGCACCAAAAAGTTTGAATATGACTTGCAGCCTCTACTCCTTAACAGGCTATGGAGTGACCAATAAACCAAACTGCAGGGACTTATAAGGTTTTTGTATTGAATGCTTCCATATATTACATTAATGAGCTTTGTAGCAAATTGCAAGATTCAGAATCTCACAAAAAGGAGTTGCAGGCTCAACTTAAAGCCTTGAAGAAATAATTGTTATGTAGAAAATTAGGTGCTTTTCAATTTTCAGGCACAGATTTTGATTTGATAAAAAACCCATTTGGTGATATTTCAAACAATGATGTGAAAGGCTTTGGTTTCAAAAACCAATGTCCTAATATTGGGTTCGAGGTTCGAATCCTTGGTCGGGAGAGGCTATGGTCAAAGTTCAGTGTCCTAAGAAAAATCATCTTGCTACAATATTAGTGATGGCATTTAAAGAGCTCAACCGTTGGCGCTTGTTGATGATGCAGACGGTTATTCTAAATATAACAGGAATTGTCTCTACACATGAACAATTAAATACTCCATTATTAATGAAATTAGCAGATCCTAGACTTTGATAACATATCGTGAACAATCCAGCTGAGGCTATTTGGAGATTTAAAGACTGACTTGTACATGGAAGTGGCGATGAGCTATCAAGAGAAAAAGTTCTCCCATCCATGGATTTCCTCGAGCAGACTTTTCAGATTTCAATTCCAGGTTAATTCTTAATTGTTAAACCCTCATATATCCTTTTGCAAAAATTCATTAAACTTCTGTACCAAGAGAATTTATGAATACACACCAAAGTGTTTGAGAAGAGAATTTATGAATACACACCAAGTGTTTGACAAAATTCCCGAGTGGAACTGGGAACTAGCATAGAGCATTTTCCCGATCCATTAATGCCTGAGTGAAACTTGCTCACCTGAAATGCCATGATTATAGGTTGTGTAGTCAGCATAGGACTAGTCGGACTCATCTTAAGTCTTAATATTTTTTCAAATTTATTTGTATGTTGTGAATTTACTGAGGTTTGATATTTTCTCGTAGATACGGTCCATTGGCAGTGGTTTCTCAATTATGTCATTACCCTCAATTGCGTTGTTAAATTTTGCTTATGAAATTTTATGAAGCACATTTTCTAGTTCAATTTTTGTTTTACTAATTGAATCTTGTTTTGGTTTTTTCATAGAGAAAAAGAAACTTTACATTCGATAATTCAGAAGTGAAACTTAAGCCCATCCTCCCTAGGTTTAAGGAATTGTCAAAGTAGATAGAGGATTTTGGGTTTCTAGGGCTTCTGGTTTAGGCATATGGGGCACTTCCTAATTTTGTAGTTTAGTCTTTGGCACCTAAAATAGCTGTTGCATGATTTGTATATATAATGGGCTTCTAAAACATCTCATTTCCAATGTAGATAAAAACAAATTCCTTTAGATTCTTAGACAGTTTAACCTCAAGGTATGTAGATTTGTGAGGGTGAGGCTTGAAAGCATCTTGAGTTTGTAGCAAATAAACTCTCCTACGAGATAATCCTATCTAATAATTGTTAGAATTGCATGGGAAGGCCCTCAGGGTTATATCCAGACTGGATAATGGACCCCTATGCTATTTTCAATGGAGAAATCCTTAGCACATTGAGAAAATACAACCAAGGTGTCCTTGTAAATCCATGGAACACATATAACACCAACATCTCATGAAATGTTGTGAGGAACATATAAAAGAAAGAAGCCTTTCACTAGGCTCAAGTGCTCTAGCAATGTCTACTGTAAGGTTCTCAAACCTCTTCCCTTTAGGGATTCATCATGGTTTCCAAAGGAACTTGATTGAAAAAGTAGCCAAAGGGTGTGTGATATTTGTAACAAGAACAAACTGCATCATATTTAGGCACTATAGCATTAATGAGGATTTCCTCATGCACGTTAAATACATTACCTTTTGGTAAATCTCTTTCTTAAACTTGCAGTGGCAATTGGGTGGTACCATTGTGCAAACAACTATAAGATGTAAAATGAAAAATAGAATTAGGAACACAAACAAAGGAATCTTTGGGTGCATTATAGGCTTGTTTCAACTGCAACCGTTCTCCCCAAATTTCTTAAATTTTGGGCCCCTCCTCATGATTTTGCATTCTTTTAATCGTTGGATCCTTTGAGTTTTTGGTCATATTTTAATTTTAGATGATTGTAAAAGCTTAACTCTTGCCCAAGGTTCGAATTGTGATTGCGTTTGGAATTTATGGTGAGTCACAGATTCTAAGTTTGTTTCGCTTATTGATCGAACCAAGTGTTCTTTATTGTGGGTCGCCGCTGCGGAGGTATAACAGGTTTCTGTCCGTTGTTGAGTTTGAGAAGCTGTCCAAAACACTTAATTTTTTTGTTAAATCGGGCGTCACACTATGTTAAATCGGCCGCTTTTGTCCTTTTCCCTTCCGTCGTTGCGGCTCCCAAAGGGGATTAGCATCCGAAGCGTAAAGAGCTCCAACTGCCGATGCGTGTTGACCCTTTTCGTCGCAGACCCATAGTTTTTCTCTTCCGCCGTTGTGGCTGGGAAAGTCATTCAGCTTCCAATTTAAATGTCTTCCGACTTCCGACTAAATCCTTTTCCCGCCCACATTTCGCTTGTCCGTAGCTTATGTCTCTTCCACCGTTGCAGCTGGGAAAGTCGTTTAGCCTCCGATGTTAATATCTGCCGACTTCCGATTAAAGCTTCTCCCACCCACGTTTCGCGTGACTTTATCCCTTGTCTTTTTTGCCATTACGGCTAGGAAAGCCTTTTCGCGTCTGATGTCAAAGCCTTTCGACTGTCAATTTAGAACTTTCCCGCGCAAGGCTTAATCAAAATTCTTTTCAGATCAAGAGATGCATCTGGCCGTTTCCTTGTGGAATAGTCATTTCAATTGGTAGAATTTGATGCTTTGTTTTGTAACGCAGTCCCAATGAATGATTCTTGTCGATTGATTGCAGGTGGGTTCAGGAGATCATTCAAACTACTGCGGCATGGAGGAAGGCGGACCGAAACTAGCAGGATCGCAAGAAGGACAAACAAAGGAAAAGACAAAATAGCAGCTCTGAAAGGTCCAGCAGTTACTCAGCCAATCACGATCATGCGCAGAAAAGATAGAGGAATATGAAGCATTGGGGAACTGAAAGGTCAGACGCTTGGGGGGGCAGCCCAAGTGGTCTGCAGTTGGAGTTTAAATATTTGAAAGTAGAGCTTAGACGGGGAATTTTTCCCTGGAAAAACTTGTAAACCATTTGCTTGTAAGAGGAACTATTTCGTTTTACAATCAGAAACTGCAACTTTTGCCTGCTGGAGAAAGCGAACTGTGGAATGTACCAATGTGATTAAATGAACAATGTTGAATGGGAACTATTTTGTTTTCAGCTATGTTTCATTAACTGTGAGAGTGTTTAACTTCCTGAACCTATGTTCTTGTTGAATGCTTTTCAGTATTTTTTGTGATGTTTTCCACTGTGAGTAATAAATGTTGTTCATAAAACAATTGGCTAACTGGTTGTTCAAAAATCTGCAATTGTTCATGTGTCTTGAAAGAAGTGTCAGCTATCTGTAACTTTTCATTATGCATGTACAAAATATATTACTCACCAATGAATGATAATCCTGCTCCCTAGGGATAGTTTAGGTAGTTAGTTTTAATTTCTTGTTGTAAGTGATTTAGATGCTTGTGAATGCTAAGACGAGAGGTAAGAACCTGCGCATCACATTGTGACTGTTCCTTGCATCTTATCACCCTGCATTGTTAATTAGGCACTTGCATATCATACTTAAGTCAAAAAATACAAAAAATACATGATGGACCGGGCCGCAACCGGTAAAGCCTTTGTTTTTTGTTACTTTGACCTACGGTAACCGGACCGCAAACTGAACGGATTCCCCATTCCAAACAGTCATGGGCTAGTTGGGAACGTTGACTGGGGAGAATCCCTTACTGTTGTTGCCTGCAAATTTCTGGGCCTCAACAGTTTTGGCGCTAGAAGGAGGGCTGCCAGTGCATTGCATGGCTGCGGAAACCCATTTTCCTGAGATTATTCCACCGGTAACAGTTCTGAAAGCAGTGGGTTTCATAATCCAATTCCGAAAGAAAGAGAACATCTATATTCTGTTGGCAACAAAATTGTTAATGATCTTAGAAGACACACTAGGGCATATGTAAAGAAGATTGGAGGATTGCCAATCATCCCTGAAGTTCCCAGAAGAGAGTATAAAAAGAAAGATCATCCTGTAGCGGAAGACTCAGTGTTGGTTGGAGACTGGGAAGAACTTGTAGAAACAACCTTACAAGAAGTTGTACTACCTTTGAACCAAGAAGGCCCAAATACCCCTCACACTTCTCCTGCTCGCACTCCTATTGGCTCACCTCCTCACTCTCCACCTAGACTCATGGCAGGAGTAAATGCTAATCCACCACCTAACCCACCAAATCCACCACCTGCATGGAGAGCCAGATCATCGTTAAACCTGACACCTCCATTACACAACCTACCTCAAGCCTTTGACAAGATGTTGCCCAAGTTCGACCCAAATGAGAAAATATTAGTAGATGATCACCTACAAAGTTTTTACTTGGCAATTGAAGGATTGAGGGCTGGGGAGTATGAAGATGTCGTCTGCAAACTGTTCCCACATACCCTTAAAGGAGCTGCAGCATCATGGTACTTTGGGTTGCCTGCTAACTCTATCCCTGATTGGGATACCTTCAAGAGAATTTTCAGAAGTAAGTATGCAACTCAGAAAACTCATGCAGCCCTCATGAAAGGGCTATGCGCTTTGAAAAAAGAAAGAAAGGAAAAGGTGCACAGTTTCACACAGCGGTTTGCAGCCTATCTCAAGAATTTTTTCTGAAACGGATAAACCTTCAGAAAAAGTTCTGATTGAATATTATACTTCAGCTTTAGGCCCTGATTTGGCCATGTTTGCCAAAGGTAGGGCTAAGCCTACTTTGACGGAAACCTATGAAGAGGCAGAAGTAGTGGAAACTGAAAGAGAAAGTATTGAGGATTATCCAGAACAGTCAGGAGAGAAAGGTGCGGGAAGAAAATCCTTATTGTTTACTAAGCCTAAGGAAGAAAAGTCGCTAGATTTGGAAAATATGGTCAAAATGATGCAAAAGCTTTCCAACAAAATCATAGATATGGAGAAAGAAAAGGAAACACAAAAGTTTTATAAGCCATATTATAAGAAAAGAGAGGATAACCATCAGTCTCAATCTCCTCCTCATAATACTGCATCTATGAATTTAACAGAGGTAGGCATGGAAAATTTTGCACTTTGCACCAATAGCCACACTCTGAAAAGAATTGTCCTCAATGGATAAATTCAATGACGTTGGTCATGAATCAGCTGTTGGATTCTAGATTAATAGAAGATGGAGATGAAGAGAGAAAAGAGAATACCACGTCAACAAAGGAACCAGAAGAGGAAACCATGGCTTTCTGGGATTCTGTTTCGTTATTTGATGCTGAAGAGGAAAAGAATCAGGGCTACAAGGACGTCATGGAAACCAACGTGGAAACAAGGAGCCAAGGGCCAATTAAAGAAAACAGTCTCATTCTACCAAATATCAAAAGACTGCAAAGAAATGTAAAGAAATTTCAAAATAAGTCCTTAGCTGATAAGATTCCATAATTCACTATTACCAGCCAAGATCCGAAGCAGAATAATACGTTGGCTAGGCCAAATGAAGGAAAGATGAATGCTGACAAACCTCATCCCATTGAGCATCCAATGGACTATGACATCGTGGAGGATTTAAAGAAGGTAAAAGCGAATGTTCCACTATTCGAAATGTGTAAAGTGCCGCAGCAAAAAGAAAAACTATTGAAAGCACTTGAAGCATCGGATGAGAAGCTGCCCACTGACAATCAGCCTCAGGAAGAAGAAGAAATTGGCGAAACCAGCATTGGAGGTAAGTCTAAAAGCAAACATCCACCTTTCCTCCTCATGTTTGAAATTTTTAATCATAACGTGCACAATTGTCTGGTAGAGTCAGGGGTGTCAGTTAATGTCATGCCCATATCAGTCTGTAAAAAGATAAATGGGCAGCCTAAGCCATCCACATGGAGGGTTGTTCAGTTGGATAGGACAGATGTAAAAGTAATTGGTGAGATGGAAGATGTCCTAGTCCGTCTGGCATCCAATGACAAAGTATGCCAAGTTATTAACATCATGGTGGCTGATATACCAGACGCTTACGGTCTTGTCCTGAGCAGAGATTGGTCGGCCAAATTAAATGGATATTTCGCCTCTGATTGGTCGCATCTATGGTTGCCATACAAAGGGAGTCCAGACCAGATTAAGATTTTAAGGGAGCCTCACATGAGATACAATGTTACTCACTAAATGAGAAGAATGAACCGGTGGATTCTGTATTGGGAAACTATTTTATTGAGTTAGAACCAGGAAATTACCAAGAAGAAGAAGCCAGCAACACATCAGACACTCAGCCTGATATCCTTCGTTTCTCACAGGCTGATGAGATTGACTGTAAAATAGTAGACTTAGCAGTAGGAATAGATTCACATTCAGTAGTTAGTGATTTTTGGACTTTGTTTTTTTATGGCTCTAAGACATTAGAGGGGTCAGGGGCTGGCTGTGTCCTGATCGACCCCCAGAATAATAAACATTTTCTCTCATGTAAATTAGAGTTTGATTGTACTAATAATACAGCTGAGTATGAAGCACTGGTGCAAGGACTAAAGAAAGCGATGGAATTAAAGGTAAGTAATCTAAACGTTTTTGGGGATTCTGAAATTATTGTGAAACAAATCCGGAATCAAATACATTATGTTTCCCCTCACTTGAAATCTTACCAAAATGAGGTATGGGACCTGCTTAAATGTTTTAATGCATTCAACATTATTTCAATTCCAAGAATTAAAAACGCAGCAGCTGACCTGTTGGCCACATTAGCCGCCAGGCTCGTACCCACTAATAATCGATGTTCTGTTGAACTGCTTTTTAGGACCTCAGTACCGGATATGATCACCAACTTGCGAGTGTTCGACGATGATCAGCAAATAATAGAATGCTTGACAAATGACGAAGTCTTTAAAGGAGCCATTATAGATGATGAGGAACATCAGGCTGAGATGAATAATGACAAGTTCATTCCTAAAGGTGTCAGAACGTTAGAAAAAATGTTCGATTTAAATGAAAAGTTCAGAATACTAGCCAACGTGAAGTCCCATAGCTCATCTCTACAGTTCGAGCTGATAAATTTAGGGACTGAGATGAATCCCAAATTTGTGAATCTCGGCAAGTGTTGTTCATCAGCAGAAAGAGACAAATTCATCAGTCTATTTAAACAATATAAAGGAATTTTTGCATGGACGTACGACGATTTGAAAACATATCACACCAGCATCATCAAGCATGTCGTCCCCATTAAAGCAGGCGTCAAGCCATATTAGCAACTGTTAAGAAAAATGCATCCAAAATTGGAACTGATGATTCAAAGTGAAGTGAAGAAATTATTGGATGCTAGAATCATTTTCAAAGTCAGACACTCTGAGTGGGTATCAAATCTGGTACCAGTAAGGAAAAAGTCTGGAGAAATCAGACTCTGCGTGGATTTCAGGAACCTAAACCGTGCATCAGACAAAGATAACTATCCTGTTCCACCCATGGAGCAACTGCTACAAATGGTTTCAGGTGCTGAACTGTTTTCTTTGTTAGACGGTTTCTATGGCTACGATCAAGTATTAGTAGCCGAAGAAGATCGATTGAAGACCACGTTCAGGACCAAATGGGGAACCTTTGCCTATAGGAGAATTCCCTTTGTGCTTATAAATGCTGGAGCAACATTTCAGAGGGTTATGGACATAGCTTTCCGCGGATTGATTGGCCGAAGTGCTGTAGTATACCTTGACAATATTACAATATTCTCGAAGAGAAGAGGAGAGCATGCGTTTCACTTAAGGCAAATTTTCGAACGCTGTCGAAAATATGGCATCTCACTCAATCCTAAGAAGTGTGTGTTCACTATCACGGAGGGCAAGTTGCTGGGTCACATAGTTTCGAAGAAAGGAATCTCTATAGATCCAGAAAGAATTAAGGCTATTGAACAAATCCCCTTGCCCCATAATAAAAAGGGGATGCAATCATTTATGGGAACGATAAACTTCGTGCAAAGATTTGTGCCTGATTTTGCTCAGATTGTTATACCACTCCAGCAGATGGTAAAGAAAAATGCACTATTCAAGTGGACTGAAATTGAGAAGAGCGCATTCAGCAAAATCAAAACTACTGTCGCACACGCACCATCCCTGAAAATCCCAGATTTCGACAAATATTTTATATTGTGTACCTTTGCATCTGATGATTCACTAGTAGCGGTGCTCACCCAAAAGGGAGATGGGGGGGATGAATTCCCAATATCCTTTATGAGTAGTGGTCTACAGGGAGCCGAATTGAACTACCCAACTGTTGATAAACAAGCTTACGCTGTATTCAAAGTAGTAAAACAATTCAGGCCTTATATCTTAAAAAATAGAACCAAGGTGATCGTCCCCTACCCAGCTGTAAGGTCTCTTCTTATACAGAAGGAGTTAGGAGAAAGAAGAGGAAACTGGGTAACAGCTCTTCAAGAGTACGACCTTGAATTCAAGCCAGCATCTATAGTTAAAGGACAAGGGTTGTGCAAACAGATGACTGAAAATGGAAAAAATGAAGAACACGCTTGGGAAGATGAAGCCGAATTACATGTAATGGAGGTATGTCCTTTGTTTACAGCTCCCGAGTCTTGGTATAGAGACCTGGTGCATTACCTGCAGGTAGGGCTGTTTCCAGAACACTGGAGTTCCAAACAAAGAAGAGCACTGCATCTTAATTCAGCTTCCTATCAACTTGTTGAAGGAGTATTATTCAGAAAGAATTATGACGAGGTTCTTCTCAAATGCTTAGAAAAGGAATATGCGAAGAAAGTGATGTCAGAATTGCATGATGGTCCTGCAGGGGGACATTATTCAGGAGATACTACGGCCCATAAAATACTCAGGGCCGGTTACTATTGGCCTACGCTCTTCAAATATGCACACGGACATGTCAGAAAGTGTGATATTTGCCAAAGGTGTAGCAGGAGACAACCTAAAGCAGAAGCACCCCTAAAGCCTATGATGATCATGGAGCCATTCAAGCAATGGGGGATGGATATTATTGGAGAAATAAAACTGATTTCCTCTCTGTAGCACAAGTACATTCTGACCGCTACTGATTATTTCACTCGCTGGGTCAAAGCTATCCCGCTGCGCAAGATAAATGAAGACGAAGTCATCAGCTTCCTGCAAGATCATATCATGGCCAGGTTTGGAGTTCCAGTTTCGTTAGTCTTTGATAATGATAAGTACTTTTCATCAATTAAATTGACTGCTTTTGCTCACGATAAAGGGATAAAATTGCATTATTCTGCTAATTACTATCCACAAGGAAATGGCCTGGTTGAATCCTCTAACAAAAATATGATTAGAATTTTAAAGAAGACTGTGGTAGAAAACCAGAGGAGTTGGCACTCAGCATTACCAAATGCCCTTTGGGCCGATAGAGTCACCCCCAAGTCTGCGATTGGAGTGTCTCCATATACCCTTGTATATGGTAAAGAAGTCATCCTTCCTCCCAATATCATGCTACCATATTCCATACTAGCTCAAGAGTCTAGAGGGTCGGATGATGAAGTTTTGCAAATAAGAATATATAATCTCCTGAAAGCAGAAGAGGCTAGATCTAAAGCCAGAGAATGCTTTAAGCAACAGCAAGAGTTAGTTAAGAGATGGTTCGACAAACATAAAGCTGGAACAAAAGACTTTGAAGTAGGAGACTTAGTCCTCAAATGGGATCACCCCCATGATGAGAAAGGAAAGCACACACAATTCCAGCAGTTGTGGGTAGGCCCTTTTCAGATTGCAGCAAAGCTTGGCCCTTCTACTTATAAGTTGTAGGATCTACAGGGGTGGGAGGAGAACTTACCAGTGAATGGTTTGGTTCTCAAGCCTTATTTTTACTGAGTTTCTTTGAGTTATTCTATCTTGTATATAAATAAGCTGTTTAGCTGTCTTTTGAGTCATGTTTTTCAGTTTAAGTTTTATTGATTTCAATAAAGGGAATGAACTCGCAGTTGCATGGGGAACATCAAAATGTTTGGGAATGATAAACGTTTTTGGGTCTCAGACTGGGTGTTGCTAAAAGAACTTCTTCCAGTTTAGCAGTTTTCTCGAATAAGCTCTGTGTACATTGAAGTCATGCTTAATCCTTGTGAAATAAACCGGATTCGAAGAGTCTGGAATACTATGTTGAGGCTCCATCCACCTCACACTTAAAATGTTCTAAGGAGCGACAGCAGAAGACCCATAGAAAGGAGCAAGGTGAACAGTATATTAAATATAAATGATCCCATGCCAAGAAACGAATGCCAAAAGGAAAATAAGAGTCAAAAAACTCCTATGAAAGCATCATACATCAAAGCAAATGCCGAATCATAAGTACTAAATTGTCGAAAGATCCTCTCTATCCGTGAGCTGAAACATGAAGTACGTCGCTCACACAAAAGGGCACTATGGGATAGAGGATCCTGAATTAAAATTCAGTAAGAAAGGCATGTAGGAGGACTCATATGAAAAGGGACAAAAGTCCAAAAGCACAAAAAGTGCTAAAATGGCATGGGAACGAGGAACAAACGAATATTTCTGTTTACCATGTGCTACAATCCTGTGTTGTCCAAGCTATCAGCTACCTAAAGAAAAAGGTAATAATGAAACTCATCCTCTGGCCTCAACAGAGTTATCTGGACTTGAAAATCTTGGTTTCCACTCTCTTAAATTGGACTATTATCAATGATTGAAGGTACACACTTCCAGCATTCGAGAAATCCAGATAGCTGGAAGAATTCAATAGGATGCATTTATTGTTAAACGGTCTGTCACTCAAAGATTAATCGCCGAGAGATCTAGGTTCACCAGGTAATCACCAATTGTTGCAGCTGCAACCGTTCTCCCCAAATTTCTTAAATTTTGGGCCCCTCCTCATGATTTTGCATTCTTTTAATCGTTGGATCCTTTGAGTTTTTGGTCATGCTTTAATTTTAGATGATTGTAAAAGCTTAACTCTCGCCCAAGGTTCGAATTGTGATTGCGTTTGGAATTTATGGTGAGTCGCAGATTCTAAGTTTGTTTCGCTTGTTGATCGAACCAAGTGTTCTTTATTGTGGGTCGCCGCTGTGGAGGTATAACAGGTTTCTATCCATTGTTGAGTTTGAGAAGCTGTCCAAAACACTTAATTTTTCTGTTAAATCGGGCGTCACACTATGTTAAATCGGTCACTTTTGTCCTTTTCCCTTCCGTCGTTGTGGCTCCCAAAGTGGCTTAGCATCCGAAGCGTAAAGAGCTCCGACTACCGATACGTGTTGACCCTTTTTGTCACAGACCCGTAGTTTTTCTCTTCCGTTGTTGCAGCTGGGAAAGTCATTCAGCTTCCGATTTAAATGTCTTCCGACTTCCGACTAAATCCTTTTCCCGCCCGCGTTTCGCTTGTCCGTAGCTTATGTCTCTTCCGCCGTTGCGGCTGGGAAATCCGTTTAGCCTCTGATGTTAATATCCGTCGACTTCCGATTAAAGCTTCTCCCGCCCATGTTTCGCGTGACTTTAGCCCTTGTCTTTTTTGTCGTTGCGGCTAGGAAAGCCTTTTCGCGTCCGATGTCAAAGCCTTACGACTGCCGATTTAGAACTTTCCCGTGCAAGGCTTAATCAAAATTCTTTTCAGATCAATAGATGCATCTGATCGTTTCCTTATGGAATAGTCGTTTCAATTGGTAGAATTTGATGCTTTGTTTTGTAACGCAATCCCAATGAATGATGCTTGTCGATTGATTGCAGGTGGGTTTAGGAGATCGTTCAAACTACCACGGCGTGGAGGAAGGTGGACCGAAACTAGCAGGATCGCAAGAAGGAAAAACAAAGGAAAAGACAAAATAGCAGCTCTGAAAGGTCCGACAATTACTCAGCCAATCACGATCATGCGCAGAAAAGATAGAGGAATATGAAGCGTTGGGGAACTGAAAGGTCAGACGCTTGGGGGGGCAGCCCAAGCGGTCTGCAGTTGGAGTTTAAATATTTGAAAATAGAGCTTAGATGGGGACTTTTTCCCTGGAAAAACTTGTAAACCATTTGCTTGTAAGAGGAACTATTTCGTTTTACAATAAAAAACTGCAACTTTTGCCTGCTAGAGAAAGCGAACTGTGGAATGTACCAATGTGATTAAACGAACAATGTTGAAGGGGAACTATTTCGTTTTCAGCTGTGTTTCATTAACTGTGAGAGTGTTTAACTTCCTGAACCTATGTTCTTTTTGAATGCTTTTCAGTATTTTTTGTGATGTTTTCCACTGTGAGTAATAAATGTTGTTCATAAAACAATTGGCTAACTACTTGTTCAAAAATATGCAATTGTTCATGTGTCTTGAAAGAAGTGTCAGCTATCTGTAACTTTTCATTATGCATGTACAAAATATATTACTCACCAATGAATGATAATCCTGCTCCCTAGGGATAGTTTAGGTAGTTAGTTTTAATTTCTTGCTGTAAGTGATTTAGATGCTTGTGAATGCTAAGACGAGAGGTAAGAACCTGCGCATCACGTTGTGACTGCTCCTTGCATCTTATCACCCTGCATTGTTAATTAGGCACTTGCATATCATACTTAAGTCAAAAAATACACGGTAGACCAGGCCGCAACCGGTAAAGCCTTTTTTTTTGTTACTTTGACCTACGATAGTCGGACCGCAAACCAGATGGATTCCCCATTCCAAATAGTCATGGGCTAGTTGGGAACGTTGACTGGGGAGAATCCCTTACTGTTGTTGCCTACGAATTTCTGGGCCTCAACAGGGCCATAATAGGGTTCATGCAACTTTGCCATGGGAAGGCATGACCTTTACAAGCTTGCAAATGCAAAAAAATTGAAGGAAAATGGAATAAAACCAACCTAGTGAAGATTAAACAACCTTAAGAGATATCATTAACATTATTCAAACTCTTAACAAACCTCATTATCCTCAAAGCCTCATTTCCTACAAACATTATAGTTTCATAATTTTAAATTTGTTTTAAACTTTGTTCATCTTCATCGTTAGCTTTAAACAATAATTGATATCCTTAACCAATGTTCCCATATTAGATTAATTATTAAAATAGTTAACCAAAATTCTCATAAAATTACTTGGTTGATGTGTGAATTAATTAAAAATACTCATGTTAAGATTTATCTTTAGGGTGGACCAAAGAATCATCGACTGTGACTATAAAATGACATGAAACATTGGGACTTTACCCATCTTTGTAGAGCATTCTTACCCACGACGCAATATCTCGAGACATATATATAAGTGGAGGTGCGTGTAAAATTGTACAAATTATATTTATGTGCGTGTTTATGCTCTCTTTCAAATTTTCCTTCCTCAAATAAATTGATATTCAGCTCCTTCCATCCATTGAAGGCTGGAGAAGAGCATCGATTTGGTTTCGGATTGAGTACCACAGAGGTGTAATCGCAATCTTTGCAGAGCAAGAAAGAAGGTTAGGGTTTGATGGAAGGGTTTCTGTTTAGATCGCCGATGACAGCGACCACGATGACGATACTTACAACTCTAGCAAGCCAGATTGGCTTCTTGCTCAATAGCTTGAACGAGGCCAACTATCTCTTCGTCGCTTACAAGCTTACTCACGTATGTACATAATTCTGCCCTAACTCTCTAATTTAATCCTTTAAATTCCATTTATTTCAACAAAGGGTTTTCACAAATTGGTTCATCCCCTTACATCATAGCCCTGATCCACTTTCATATGGTTGTCTCACCTCCATTGCCATTCAACATTGCATCTAAATTTTTTATTTACTTGTTTTGTTGGTTGCGGGTTTGCCTTGATTTGAATTCAATTAAGTCATCGAGGATTTGGGGTGGATGCTTATGCTTTGCCCCTATTGCCAAGGATGCATTATATGATTATAAAGAGCTCAGTGACGGAATACGGCAAAAATGTTGAAACTGGTTAGTGACGAAATAAGCATGATAAACAAGATCCTATCCCCAATTCCAACTTTCCATGCAACGACTTACCTACAATTAGAAAATCTCTAACTAAACACTTCTATACAATAGAAGCTCCCTTAATAGATTTGTGTTCTAACACTATCCATTCTTTTAGTGATCAACCCTTGAAATATTTTGACCTCATGACTTTTCCCCACTAATCATTGCAAAAAAGCCTCCTTAAAATTTTAATAGTCGATGCTTCCTTTAAAACATAGATGTTCTTTAATCCCCGCCCTCTTACCTCTTTTGGCCTTGCTAATTTTGACAGTTTGGCCGACAACATACCTTATGCAAGCTTCCTCCCTATCCAAAGAAAGATGACACATTTATTTCTAATATTGTATAGGGTTCCTTCTATGATACAGACAATAGATAACTAATATATTGGTATACTTTCTAGAACTAACTTTACTATAATCAACCTGCCTCCATGTAATGATCCTTAACCCATAATTTGAATCACAGAGAAGATATTACTCTTAAAATTTAGAAACTCTACAAATATATCCACTCAAAAGACAACAAGAGAATTGACATAATATATTGAGAAGACAATTAACGTAGAGTAACACCATTAAATATTCATTATTGAAATTATACTCCACAAATCCATGCTTGCTGTAAATATTACATCAATACTTCAGAATAAATCTCATTCCATTGCTTCTAGTTCTTTATATAGTTTCTATCCCATTTCCTAGGTATTTGTTAGAGTAGGAACTTTCCAGTAGGTGGACTTTATATAGAATGAACTTTCTAGTAGGCAGAACCTTCTGATAAGAGTTGTTATAAGTATTGTTTTTCACACTGCATGGACCTTATTCAATATTGATGGCCTCAATATGTAGAATTATCCCTTTGGTTATCTCCTTAGGTACCCTATATTATCCTCCTTTAAAAAACCATTTCCCTCAATGCTTGATGTGAGGAGGTACAACCATAAGCCAGGGTCCCATGGACTAGTGTTGACCACAATGCAAAAGTAATCTAGGTAACAAGGGTTTCGTGTACAAATGCTAATCATGATGAAGTATTCAAAGAAGCTCCACCATAAACCCAGGTCCCATGCAAGAGTGCTAACCACAATGCTAAAGAAGCCAATGCCCCTCATGCATGAACTAGCTGCAATGTTGAAGTAATCCAAGGGACACGTCCATAAAGGTGGGTCCCATGTCCAAGTGCACAAGATGACACCCAAGCGATGGCACCTAAGCTTCATGAATCACCGAGTCTTAGTCTTAAAATTCCGCCATGGTCATGTGGATCAAATAAGTATAACCATCCAAAGCAAACAAATCCTCCATGTAGTGATAAAAATGTGACTCTACAAGGAACTCTATTGCAAACTTGACCTTATAACTTCCTACTTGCAATGCACAACATTCAACCACTTAAATTGAAACCTTTTAGCCACAACCATAGCACTATGAAACATGATATTAAAATTGAGCTTCAGAAATACTACTCTGACCATGATAAAAGAGCACTTGTGTGGGCCTAATGGTTAAGAACATGTGTTATCTCCTTGGAGGTTGCAGGCTCAAAACCAGCGAGGTGTAGGGTTTCTCATTGGCCTGTTGTGACAAGGCTCGAAGGGTAGGCAACCCTTCTACCGAAGCAATATTTCGAAAACCCTTCTCTGCCGAAGGATAGGCAACCATTATCTGTTGTGACAAGGATCGAAGGCTCAAAGAGGGATTTCGACGACATTTCTCTGCCGAAGCAAGATTTCGAGAACCTGACACCCTTTAAGAAGAATTTCTATGTGGAGACACCGGGCATCACTTCCATGACAGAAGACGAGGTCAAGGAATATCGTAACAGATGTGAAATTACCGTTGATGGTCGAGACATTCCCAAGCCCGTTAAAAGTTTTGGTGACGCAGGATTTCCGGGTATTATTAATATTTCTTCTATTCATCATATCACATTTCTATACAATATTGATTCCAAGTCAAATTGAAAACCCATGACAATGGGGATCCCTTTTTATATTGAGAATGCCCACAACACTTATTTCCCATGTATCTATACCTCTCAAAACTATAGCTAGCTTTAGCATAGGGAGCTTACCATTCGCCAAGATCATATTTATATTGTATTCTTTGAGGAATATTATAAACCAATGATTTCAATACTTCATCAAGTTTCCCTAGGATTTAAGCTGAAATACTCTCATGCTTGCTGCTTAACAATTTAGTATTTTGCTGGAGAGAGTATCATTTTTTTAACTGCATAGTTATTTAGGGGTTTTTTCAGGGATTATCATTTGTTTCATAAAATTTTAGGTTTTGTTTGAGGAGTACCAATTTATTTGTTGCACAAGATTTCAAGGCTATTTTGGAGGGTCTATCGATTTGTTGATTGCATATGAATTTAGTGTTTATTTGTTTATGCTTGTGTGGGGGTTCTTTCTATTACATCTTATATTTGTGAGGTGGGGGGGCAGTATAGATTAGTTTTTAGATTTGCAACGATTTTTTGTCCATTCCTTTGGCACTGGAATTCGCGGGGAATTCAAGGGGAAATAGATAATATTGATGACTTGAAATCCTGTTGGATTTTTCTGATCAATATACTAATTCAATTGTGTTTAGTAGATGAAACATCTAGGGCCTTTAAGACATGTTACTCGTAGAGATGAGTTTTAATCACCATTGAAATAATATTTAGATATGCATGATTGCAAGAAATCCATCACTGAATCTTGAGTAAAAATATAAATGGTGCTTTCCGAAGTAGTTTTTGTGTCTTGATATACTGCAGATCATTAATTAGGAATGTTGTAAATGTTCAAGTTGTCAGACTGTTATTTCATCTCTCACTAAATAGTTGAATATGAATGCTAGTGTTTTGTCTCTTATTAAAAGTTAATTTGCATCCTAGATAAGGAGAACCCCTCCAATATCTAATTTTTATTTGTGAGATGGAAAATCTTAGAGGTCAAATTCAATTATGCTTAGTCTGGACTGGCAAGTATGAAAAAGTAATATCTGGGGAAGAATCTAGAAAAGTTGGCAGCTGGCTTACAAACCACTATAACTCAATGTTCCCCCATGTTTTTGAGACGTGGAAGGGTGGAAGAGGGGAAAAACAAATTGCAGACATATGGATACATCCCCAAATTTCGGAGAAATTCACGAGGGATGGGGGGACATCTCTAAAAATATAAAAGTAAAATAAAAATAACAAAATAACAATTCATTTGATGTATATTCATGATTGTGCAATGTAAATACTAAATACTTCAATTTATTTTTGAAGTAGTACCAAGTAGGGATTGTAAAAGGTAAAAATAATGTAAAAACAAAAACAAAACAAAAATCTCAGGAGTGGCAAGGGGACGTTTCACCAGGAGCCCCCCGTCTCCAGGACATGAGGGGTGCATTCCCATGGAATACAACAATAACTTCTCATTTGTATCCAAGGTCCAATCATCACTTTAACTACTTACAAAAAACTTTAAAAGGATCATGGCACTACTTACAAAAACTTTGAAGGGATCATGGAACTATGTAGGCTATCCAGTGCATGTGCCAAATACACCAGATGGTATTATCTCAAAATGAGAAATATGCCTTGACCTAATAATTTCAATTTCTAACTATGCATCCATACTTTACAAGTTTTTCTATTATAGTTTGTCCGTTAATTGCTATTTACTGGTTTCCTAATGGTTCAGGCCTTAAAATACTAAACACAAAAAAAAATTAATTCTAGATCCAAGTGTAATGACTGTCTGATTTAAAGAAAAGTCCAAAGAATTCTTTAGGTTTTTAATCTTTCATTTATCAATTGGCAGGTATGATTATATCACAATAAACGATAGGAGTATTACAGTATGAATAAAGGAAAGTTCAACGGGTGTTGATTTCCCTTGAAGTGATTGAGCCCAAATAAAGAATGTTTTATAAAAGGGAACATGCTAGACTTTGATCTCTGAGAAGAGGACTAGACCACTGCTCGTCTCACATGAATGTGCCAAAATTGACTGTTTATTTGGAAAGTATTCAAAGTGACCATGTACCTACGTTAATTGAAAGAAAGCTAACATGATAGCTACTAACAGAAAATATGACATGGCTTAGAATATGAATGCCTCAGTTCTACCCTAGCTATGTAACTGATTAATTTTACATTCTAAACTTGTTAATTACTGTATCAATGCATGGAATCAAGTTGTTTCTTAGAACCTCTTGCAAAGCCACCTAGAGTTTGTTGAACCTGCCAGTTCACCAAGGATGATGAAGAGCACTTGAACTGGGGTGTTCCACTCCAAGATTAGTGGTGAGGTATTTTGTCAGAGGACTTGGCACACATCTAGGTGGATATGGTTTTTGTCTTCATGAAGAATGTTATTATCATTGGTGTCATTTGTAGACAATTAGATCCATTTTGTCCTTAGTCCTCTATAGCAAGCCTCTGTTTGTGCATTTGTAAGCTGTAGGAACTTGCTATGCTGGCAATAGTTAATGATATCTCTGGATGGATTGTTTTGTGGGTTTTCACAGAAGGGCAGTTGCTGTCTTCTAGCAATGAAATAAGTCGAGGCTTAGTTATGTTCAAGTAGACAGAGCAATGTTTATATTGTCTGACCCTTCTGCCTATTTCTGAATTTTTTGTATGTGGTTAGGGTTCCTAATATTCAACATTCACAGGCATGTCCCCTTTTTGAAGTTGTGACCTTGCTTTCTAGCACAGCCATTCCATGGGTACTTTCCTATGTTCCATAGGTACATCCGAGAGTGGGTATGGGTACAGCAAGAATGGAAACTTTTTGAGCAATGAATACGAGCTACTATTATTCTCTTTTGTAAAGGAGCAGATTATCAGGTTGTGGGCATAGGGCTAAGATTGGAGCGAATAGAATTACATATGCAACTATGGAACTTGCTAAGCCCTTATTAGGAATTGTAAGGTAAGTGTTAAGTGGTTTGCACAAGGAGTTAGTGTCCTAATATTTGTCCTTGGATGTTGTCAATCATTTTAATACACCGGGATTAGCTGGTTACTGATTCTTAGTTTTCCAGGATTCCTAACCAGGACACCAATCATGCTCTAGCTAAAACCAGCTCTATGATTCTAAGCTATAACAGTAATAAATTTGAGGATAATTTGCATGAAATTCTCACATTAAGGTTTTAGGGTAGAAATAAGTAATTAGCAGCTTCAGAGAATTGAAAAATGACTGTAATAGGCTCATTTTCACTGTCTCAGAATAGAGTTGAAATATAGAATAGAAAATAAATAAGAAACAGGAAACAAAGGCTTATATCAAGATTTTCAGGATAATGAACCAAAATGTAAATAAAAAACAAATACACTACAATCTTTACTTCCCATATGTAATTGCATGTTCTCAGTAAAGACAATGCAAGTTTTATGTACAAGTATTAGGTTATTTTCTACTAACACATTTTCATTATATCAACATAAACCATCATATTCTTCCTTGACAATTTGTCAGAAGTTCAGAGTCCTTCACAACCAAACCACTTACACAAGCAGTTTGTCAACTAATAATGAATTCACCATTAAGACATCAACCACTAAAAAAATACAAAACAATCCTTCTTATGTAGACCTTTGAAAGGCCTTGAACCTTTGGGGAAATTAGATATCAAGCAATAACAGACCTGGTAAGTGGGTGCTCAAGAACATACATACACCCAAAACCATCTTACAGTAAACATATTTTTCCAAGTTAGGCCATTTGGGTATACACCTATATCTATCTCATCTCACTTTTTCAATTCTTCATTTCAAGTCAGGGAATGAAGAATGTAATACCTAATATGACATGCATCAACCAAGCTGCAACATAATGAATGCCTATCATATGGCCTGATCTGTGAGCAAGAACGATAGTTGAAATTAAGGAGGAATATTTTACACTATTATTTTCTAGCTTCTACACTAGTTCATACCCTATAGTTCAGTAGGTGCACTGTCTCATTAGCCAAGAAAAGGTTGTGTCAAGAATGATGACCAATTGGAGCAAATATATGCATTTGGATTGTTGGTGATTAAGTCCTCTATAAATGTGGAAATTATCTTGCAGTCTCATGCGGGAGTAAAATCAGAAACTATTAATGCATCAATCTAGGTGTCTCGTATCACACATGAAGGAGTATACAATGACAATTAGAGAGAATTTTGTATCTTCCTATTCACACTTAGATAGGTCATTTTATAATTTGAGAGCCAAGGGAAAAATAGGTTTTTTTGCGATATGATGATGATGGTACAGGAAGTTGATAACATTTCCACTTTTCCCTACACCCTATGGGAGTGGCTTTTAAATGTAGTGTCTACTAGAGTGTCTCCTTCGTAGTAAGGATTCCATAGAGTGTCTCCTTTGTAGATTGGGCTTTGGTATTAATGTCATTGTTGGACGATTTGCGGATCTTCGTATTTCATTTGGAAACCATCAGTGTAAAATAATAAATGTTGGAATTCTGATTACTAGGGCTATCTGAGTTGTCAATGACCGGCTCCCAGTGCCTTATATGCACACCAGAATTAGCATTGCTCATTTACTTTCGTTTTAGAATACGTCTGTAGGATTATGCTTGCAATGATATCAACAACTACTTTTTGTCTCTATAATGGCATTCATAGTTGATGTTAGTCATGTAAGCTGACATGTTCCATTATTATCACTTGTAACTGTCTATTTTTGTGCAATAGTTTATCCCCATTTAATCTAACTCAATGGCGAACTACTTTAATCAATTTGCAATGCTGATTTTATGACCATTTTCAAACCTAAAGTATGAATTGTATTGTATCTCTGTCTTAAAACTTTGCTATGAGATCCAATTAGACAAATTTTGGGCACCTCTGCCTTATGTTTGTTCATGATTTTGATACAGAATTGTGAACCTAGTAATGCAGTATATGGTATGGTTCACCTTGAGTTATGTCTTAAATCAACATGTAGTGAGTTCTTTTTCAACAACATACTAGAGATATTTTAAACTCTATAATCATATTTAGCAAGTTCTAACATTCCTCCTTTGGTTTCCTAATAGTGGTGATAACAAGGGATTTTCAATTCCCTTAGGATTGCTCCTTCTTGTTTGGGTCTTTTGAATAAGTTTTTGTTGTAAAGCAGCTTCTGGCCACCTCTGAATATACATGGCTTCTGAAAGCAGTTGCAAATTCAACCCAAATAGTCATTTCCAGCTGACCACCTCCATTCAATTCATGTTACTTTATTTTCCACCAATCAAACACAGATCCTTTCAAGCGTGGGGTGGCAAATTGCATTTCCGGACAATCCTTCATTGGATTTAATTGAAATAAAGTTGACAACTTGCCTATCCAATCCCCTTGGTATAATATCTTTTCTGACCTCATCGAACTTAGGAATGGGAATTCTTTCAAGGAGCCATAGTTGAAATGACTTCCTTCTTGATTATCTTGAGTGTTGGTCGAAGATTCTCATGATTGACCATTCTCCCATTAATGGTTCCTACAAAAGATTTCGATCACGATCATTTCTATTCACTTTCCTTTTAGAGTCTCTAGGTTTCCACTGGACTTCTTCACCAATACTCTTGCCTCCCTGTCTCTTTTAGTCCATTGATATAATTATGTGTGTTTACACAGGGCTTGGTTTACTTGTTCCATGGTATATCCCTTGTCCCTTTCAAGGGAACCTTTAATAGGCTTTCCATTGATAGTGCAATTTCTGACCTCCAATTATCTTCCCATGAGTTGCTGGGAATGAATTCATTGTCGATGTCCACCTCTAAGGCCAAGAAAGTGTCATTGATATCACTGTTATGAAAATAACTGGAGATCTATTTTTATTTTTAAAAGATGTAAGAAATTCATAGCATAAAATTGTAACTTGGAAACTAATATCTATATTCTGAAGCTGATAGGATGCTAACAATAGTAAACAACAGAAAAATTCAGCAATACAGTCAGCACCAGCAACAACAATGCAATAATAACAGTAGAAATTTATGAAATTCTGTATTTTCCATATGGGATAGTTGGACTGTATAGAAATCTCCATTAACTAACATAAAACGTAAAACCAACTAACATAAAGTTTCTCTTAACATGAAGTTCATTAACTAAAAGAATTATAAATGACTTCAAATTTCCAATGATTCGCATAAATTTCTAGTGATCCACATAGAGCACCAATAACTAACACTAAAAACGGATTATTTTTAAACATCTTAGCAGCACATATACAAAGTATTTGTTATAATTAAAGCCAGATGTCTTAATTGATGCCTTCTTTCTCTAAAAAACTTTTTGTAACTAGCTTGCCTCATGTTTGTCAATTGAACCATCCGTGTTGTACTCTATCATGTAAAGTCACTTACATTGAATTGCACTACCTTTAGGCAATGTTTAAAGGTCTTCACCATAACAAAAGATCCTTGTCATAGTCAATGCCTTCTTTCTTTGCAAAACCTTTGCCACTAGCCTTGACTTGTGCTTGTCAAGTAAGCCATTTGTGTAATACTTACTCCTAAAAACTCACTTGCATCCAATTGCATCACCTTTAGGCAATTTGACGAGTTTTTTTTCGATATTTTGTCTCTAATTTTATTCTATCAACACTGATTTGTTCTATTTTCCTTATATGTGTATCCTCAAATGAAGTGGGTTCATTTGAATATAGACACTGAATCAAAGCTATATTTATGAATTGTTAAGGACAACTGTAATTGTAACTTTCTTGACTTTTGTCCCTTCACTCATAGTTGTTTAGATGAGCTATGTAAAGTCCATGTTTTCGAGATCAAGATAGGATCTCTGCAATGAAAAAACAAAGGGTATGATAATCTGAATCAAATCCAAAATATTCGGTTATGCTAATTTTATCTTGGGGAAAACCTTTTCAAGGAATAAAAAGCGCAACAATGAAAATCTTCCTTAATATGAGATGACTGAGTTTGTACATGAGCAAATATAAAGAGCAGACTTTTACATAACAATGAATTTCCCTCCAAGGCACATATACCAAGAACAAAATAACCATAGAAGATGATTGTTATGTGCAAGAGAGTTGTTGTCATTGATCAAACCTAAAGAAACTGAGACTTTTGTTGACTGTAAATGACTGAGATAGAGCTTAGGTGCTTGGAAAATTCCCTAGACAACTTTTTTGTTACTGGATGCTCTAGATAAAGACTGACTACTGTAGAATGCCCTATATAGGGATCGACTGTTGTAGAATTCCCTAGATAGGGCTTGTGGCCTGCCTAAAAGAAGCTATAAAGGCTTATGCTAACTTTGGCATGCCTGGAAAAGGACCTAAAGGGCTGCCGTGAGACATAGAAACCCTAACAAGGGATGATTTTTGTTGCAAAAATGATATGTTTTCAAAGTTGCTATCGAAAAATGATGTTTCCTCTGCATGGCCCACTATAGCCTTAAAACCTTTTTCATCACCTACCTATCTCATACTTTGTATGCTCAGTTGTGTTGCATCTCAATATAGGTCTACATTCATAACTGTAAGTAGGATGATATAAGTATAACATTAGTAGAATACTGACAATTTTTAGTAGTATAGGCCTATAGGTTAGTGGTTTTATTCAAGGCACAAACATAGCATACACATTAAATTCAGGTTAGATTCCCATGTATATGGGTATGACCTTAAATATTTAATTTTGGATCTTGAGTCAGATCCCAAAATATTTCCAAAGAAGTCTTGGGAGACAATGGGGATCAGAAAACAAATGCCCAAAGATGGAGAACCCCCAAAACAGTCTTCTACTAGCTTGAGCGAACTTCTTCTTGATTGGAGTGAACTTGCTTGTTGCTTGATGTGAAAATGAGAGGAGGTGCCTTCTATTTATACTTTATCTTGCTGACCTTATAATTTTCCATCTTGGCCAACTTGTCTTATTTGTTGGGGCTGACTTATCTTCTGGAATATTCTTCTAGGGACGACTTGTGAGGATGTGCCTCATGCAGCTACGACATCAACACCTTTGATTTTGGTTGAGAAATTGTTTCTACTGAAGTTGCTTGTAGATGCATTGGCTTTTTCTTACATGTTAGATCATACCTATTTCCCTTTGTTTCTTACCATCCTCCATCTTTTTCTTGAGGCCTTGGATGGAGAAGAGGTTGGGGAAGACATACATGCTTCTTGGAGATGTTGAGTTTGTTGACATGATCTACATTTGAATGTTTTTTTTCCATAGTTCAACAGTGGGGTAAAAGTGAGATCAACCCATTCTATGTGCACCTTGTTGGGTATCCCATGACTGAGATTGAGCTCAACATAGATACAGACAAGGTGACTATCCCATGAAAGATTAGATTGCCATCAGCTTTAATAAAACATCGTAGGGAAGAGGAAAGTTTGGAAATATTACACAAATCGGAGTTATTATGGCAGTAATGGTGTTTGGATTGAACTTAGGGAGCCACGGTTGAAAGGAGTGGCCCAATTTTCCCCAAGACTAGGGCCTTGGTTGAACACTTTTTGATGATCCCTTGCAGAGTTAAAAATTACAATGAAGTAACATCTTGGAGTAGAGGAAGAGCTCACACTTGGTAGTACAACTCTGATTCAGCCTCCAATAGGGTGCTTTTGTATATGATTCAAACCCATTGAAACAACAGATGATGGTATCTCTTCGACAAAAAACATCATAGGTGTAGATCTGTGGATTGAGCACTTCCACCACTGGAATGCTATCTGATTTATCCACTATGTATGCAAGAATGGAGGGAGTTTTGGTATTTGAATTAACATAAGGGGGGAATTTTGGTCTTTTGAGTTAACATAAGGCCCAATTTTCACTACATCCTTGAATGAATTGTGTTGGGAGGAAGGTGCATTGGTGCCTAGGGCTCCCCTGAGAAGCCTAGAAACCAAAAACACTAGCATCCCCTTCTGATGCCGTAATCTGTGAGAAAGAGATCATCAAGGAGTTTCCAACTTGAATAAAGCAACATTTGATGACATGATGAGATCCTCATCTCCATTGAATTTGTAACTTTAATGTGTATACTAAATTTGTGGATTTTATTTGAAACAGAGGGTTTCCCTTGAAAGTGATCTGACAAAGACTTGAAGATCAACAATGACTCCACGCTACTTTTGAATATTCAAGTCACACTTCATCTCCATGAGATGTGTTGGATGAAGACTATCCTACAGCTGAGAGGCTTGCTGGACCCATCCTTTGGCAAGACATGGCTCATCCAAAGCTAGAGTGGCACCACTTTTTGGCCTCAAACCTGGAGGATTTAGCTAGCGACCTATCTATTGTCAGTTTCATGGAGTTGGGGATTCTACGGTAGGTATACACACTGAGCTCTCCTTCATTGACTTCTCTTCCCACTGGCAGGGGTCTCTAGTGAAATCAAAGGCACGCTCAGCCAGAATCTGATCCTTGAGCTTAGGATAGATTTGGCAGGCATCTCCAGTGGAATCAAAGGTTGGGTTGGCTAGAATTTGATCCTTGAGCATAGGATGGATTTATTCATGCTTGGATTTTGGGTCGGCTGTGCCATTTGAAGCCATGGATTTAAAATCCCAAGTCTTGCACTCCTTTTCTTGTTTCGGAAAACTGAATCGTCTCAAAACTGAATTGTTCTTGTGCAACTGATTATATTATCTTTTGGGATTATTGGGAGAGATTTTCTTTTTGTTTAGGAATTGTTGTGCAACTAATAATCGTTATCATACATTGGATTCATGTTTCTCATCTCTGTTTGGTGTATTCTAGTGTTTCTCTGGTTAGTTTGAGTAATTTTGATCATAACAAATGGTAGCAAAGGTTTGTAACATCATTTTATTTATCATTGTAGTGGTCATACTTGTGCATTCCATGTACATGCTATGCATCTCAATAAGAATGTATTTTCTGTGCTCTTCATTGAGTATGTTGCTCATCACTATCTAGTTCAATTTTTCTTATCAGGTATTCTCATTGTCTATTTAACTCCTTTCTTGATTTGCAACTTGGAAAATATGTTTTCAACAAGAGCTAAATTCTAATTAGCTCTACCTATAGATAAGCAGCTATAGATGCAATAGAAGTAATTGATAGATATTGGTATTCTGGGGCAACTTTGAGAACTACGTCTTTTTGGTACAATTAAACAAATTCACCTAATTTTAAGTGTGAGTATACTGTGGATGATTAAAAGATAATCTTATATAATCGATGCTAAATTTCCTATTGGATGTTGGCCCAAATATCTTTTATAATTTGTTAATCAATTACTATTTTTTGTGGATAGTTATAATGCCTTTACTCTTTTGTTGAAAGCACTGTTATTATTGTTTTAGCATGATTATTCTCAAGTTTTGATGTCTTGGAATACTTCATGGATATACTATTAATGGAAACGATGTTCATAATATTGTGCTCTCGTAGTTGATGCACAATTGTTTCAAAGCAGAAACCCTTATCTCTTGCACGGGGATGAAGCAGCCAGCTAATTATCCTGTTGATATTGACAAGAGAAAATGTGAGTGCTATGGATTTGCTTCAAAGTTTCTAGTTGTTGCCATGTTATTGAAGTTTAAAGTCTTTCCTCGTTAATTTTTTATGTTCTTAGTCCTTGGCAGCCAAACATAAAGAATTACTTTTGACTATTTATTAACATGTTTGGCTTTCAGTTCTAGTCAATGGATTTCTTTTTCCAAGTGATTGATTCATGCTACTATTTCTTTGCATGTTTATTCAGGAATTTACAATTTTGCTTTGGAAGGAAATACTCTGAAGGCCATAGAGCTTACGAACCAGCTTGCCCCTGAACTCCTACAAGAAAATAAGGACTTGCGTTTTGATCTTTTGACTGTTCATTATGTTGAGCTTGTTCGCAAGAGGAAGTGGTATGATTTTACACAACTTTTAGTTTTTTATTTATGCATTATTTTTGAAAAAATAAACTTCAAGATATAGGTGAGGTGAACTGTAGGGAGAGTAGGACATTTTATGTAGATATCCCATTTTGAAGGAAATTAAGTATATCTTTTTGTTATGATAACAGCACAAAGGCTTTAGTGTTTGCTCAAAATGAGCTAACAACATTTGGAAAGCAGAACAGGTATGTGGAAAATTTCGAAGTAAGTATTTGTTTCATCTGACTTAGTCATGTATTTTTGAGTAAGATGAAGACATTTGCTGCATATCTGTAGATAGTCAGATTCTACATTATATTTTATATACAATCCTAAAATTATAAAATTTACACTCACATCCCCCAGTTGTATCTATACAGTCCTCCAAAATATTTGGCACCTAAACCCGGAAATCATGAAGGTTTACGAAATGGGTTTAGTTTCTGAAATGGTCGTTTATGAGGAAAAGTTGAAGCCAGGATATCCCATTTAGATATAAACTATTCTACAAGATAATTGGAAACACAATATTGTAGACTCTAGCATAAACTGTCTGATATTTTTTGGAAGTGTTCTTTAGTCCTCAGAAGTCAGCCCCCTAAAGGTTGGAAAGGTTGCCAATGATGGATTCTATGGAAATTCCCCATCGGTGGACTCATTATGGTCCAGAAGGTGTTTCTGGTAGCATTGTTGAAACATTTTATAATATTCACAAAGCTACATTCAATGGTGTACTATGGTTGTGGTCAAACAAATTTTGTACTTGAAGTGAAAAATCATGTTGCTTACTTGTTAGCATGATTTTCCTAGTTTTGCAGGATTGCATGGCACTTCTAGCTTATGAGGAGCCTAAAAAGTCACCGTGTTTTATTTTGTGAGTATGGACTATCGACAAAGTGTAGCTGATGTGTTGAATTGAGCCATATTGGGTTAGTTCCCTCATATGTTAATCTAGATACTCAGTTATTTTTTGACCTTTTATGTTAATATTGCTGAAATGATGATATTTTCTCATATATGGTAGCGTCTAATTTGTAAATCTTATGTGATGACTCACACTTATGAAAAAACTAAAATATATTGATTCATGTGTGCATTACACGATCTGTTTTTCATTGCTATATGACAACACATGCTAACCTGCCTAGCTACACATCCATGGAAAGACTTATACAGAAAACAACAGGTGTGAGACAATGGCTGCATAAAGAACTCGGGACACTTGTTGAGGCAGTTGTTTGTTGATTTACAATTATCATTTGGACACTTGTTGAGACACTTTTGGAGTCTTATTTCAAGTCAATTTCAATAGTAAAATCAGCCCTAGATAAACTCTGTACTCAACTAGCCAATTCTGGAAACTCATAATAGTCATATAGCATGCATTGGGGCATGAGACATCACACTTGGGCATATCATACTTGGAACATAATTTCATAACATAAAGGACTTGTTATCATTGGAACTTGGAATGGATTGCAACCAACAACGATGACACTTTTCTGGGTATATTTTTGTGACAGATTGGTGAGTTTGTAGGACTGCATAGCAAACTTGGAGCAAACCAAAGCTGAAGATAACCTCAACACTCCCATAAATCCACATTTAAAATTTCTGTAGCAGCCCTTTTGGACAGATCTGAGATAAGGGTTTAGGATGCCATCCAGTAATCTATACCTACTTATGAAGGCACAAGCTTTGAGGTCTCACATGGGGAAAAACATATGATTCAGTAACAATATTCATGACAACCTTCCTGTAGTTTATCCAAAAGGCAAGTATTATATTGAAATGCCGTTAAGAATTCTCTCAGGCCGTAGAACATCTTCTTTGCTATTAGGCTGGTATTTTGAAGCATCTAGAATTATTCTCCATGGCAGAATTTTGATCAATCCTGAGCATCACTTTCAGGGTTAGCTGGTTTTATATTTGAAGCACATTTAGATATAAGCGAGGGGCCATTTGTATAAACACTCTAAGAGGCGAGACAACAAGACTGACTCAAATCAGCCTTGAATTTTATGGTGACAAAGATGAAACCATGTCCCAAGGGGAATGTCTGTGGAAGCCTTGTGTATTCTCGGTATGAATAGACCTTAGCTTCTTTTGTAGCATCCCTTGAACATCATGCAATTGCCTCATTTAGGTCTCATTTCAGTATGCCCTGCCATGCCATTCATACCTAAGAAAGGGATACTTCTGATACGCGCAGCTTTATGCCAATGGCATAACCCCTGTAACGAGTATTCTTAAAAAATACGAGGCAACCCTAACCAATGGTGGCATATATTAGATAAGGATATATGATTTTCATCCAAGGCTCCTGGAGGTTCACATGACAATTGCATAACATATTGACCCTCATCTTTATTAAAAAGTTTTTACAGAATTCCACCAATTGTTTCCATAATAGAATATCAAACTTCATAGTAAAAAATTTTGCATGGCACTAATTACCTGAGTGTATTTTAGCTGCATTTTAACACTACCATACCTAGGGGAAAGCACAATAAAGCGTTTCAGTACCTTAGGTATTTTCTTCATCCCTAGACTACTACAATAACATGATCGAAGTTTCCTTGGCACATGAGATTGACCCCGACATCAAGGAAATGGTCATCTAATGTAGAGCACAATAGTTGAAATGCATTAAGAGTAGAATCCCAATGGCATAGGCTAATGATCAATGCTCTTTAGCTCAACCAATAATAAAAGAGACACACGCTCTAGTTTCCCAAGGCTACTTCCTACTGATATTTGGTGGAACAAATTTTAGTTTCATGGTAAATATATCATAAGCAATATTGTATGCATATTGCCTTTGTTTCCTCTTCGTGGTACTTACGTTGGCATTCCTGGAAAAGTTCTTGGTCCATATCCGTCAACATCTTTCTCACATCCCATGGTGGATAGGATCCATGTGAAGCACCAACTATTGGGTTGATCATCCTCTTTTTATTCTCCTTATTTCTCCACTTATACGTGGCTTTAGGATGATCATGCTTATCTATTATATCATTGGCATCCACACTAAGATAATTTTTGTTGATAGGTCTCAAGTGATACACTTACGGTTTCTAGGGAATACTGATTTTTGCAATCCCATTAAGCCAATTTCTTGAGTTTTGTTCAAAATTCCTAGAAAATGTTTATGGATTTCATAACTTGCTTGATCATATATTGTGAACTTATACAATCTATAATCCTTTCCGACCATTAGATACTCAGTTGTGTGTTGATCATTTTTACCATTATAGAGGACTCTGTAAGTCAGGTTCCCAAATTCTTAAAGGGTGCTAGCTCAATGGAAGAGCGCCTGCCTTACAAGCAGGAGGTTGGTGGCTCGATTCCTCCATGCCCTAATGATATTATAATATTGGTTAAAACAACTAAATTAGTAAGCAAAATATAAGAGATAGGTGACCAAACAAAATGATCAAAATTCATATATAAATTTACTAAAACCGACTAAATTAGTGACCGAAAAATGAGAGACGCGAAACTAGGCATTAAAAAGGATGCAACATGTGGCGCTAATGATGAAGCCAAACATGGCGTTGATATGGTAGCAAAATAAGACGTTACTTTGGATGTAAAACATGGCGCTACATAGGAAGCAAAATATGGCGCAACAATATAAGAAATATTTGGAGTCATTTTGGTAGCAAAACATGATGCAAAAAAGGAAGCAAAAAATGGTGCAAATTTGGAAGCAAAAATTGGCACATATTTGGAAGTAAAACATGGTGCAAAATGGGATTCTAAAGTGGTGGAAAAAATGGATGCAATATTGGATGGTAATTTAGATGCTAACATGGTGCTATTAAGGATGCAAATATGGTGCTAACAGGGATGTCATTTAAGAAGCAAAAACAGACACTCGCTAGGAAGCAAAATATGATGTTATTTAGGAAGCAAACCTAGACGTTGTTTAGGAAGCAAAGTTGGACTCTATTCTAGAAGCAAAAAAATGGTCGCTATTTTGGACGCCATAAAGGATGCTATCTAGGAAGCAAAAATAGACGTTTTTTTAGACGCTTTAATTTTTGTCCATGACGCGTCCCATTTAACGTCTAGTTTGACCACTCAATGTAAAAAAAATACACTAAAAATAAACGCTAAATAGGACTCTAATTCCAGGATTTGTTGTAGTGGAGGGGTAACATGATGGCCGAAATACATTATAACAATCCCAAAAGTGGAGTAATGATGACCCAGGTGGAAAACAGGCCGCTCATCAGTAAAATACAATGATAGGTCTCAACATGTGACTACAAATATGAGGTGTAGCAGTCCTCGAATACATAATAGTACAATGGCCATGAATAGGAATAATAGACATATGTCACATGTGGTCATCGCTATGTACAATATACATTGAAATAAGATCTTCATACTAAAAGAAGACATCTGATGGTACACTGGAATCTGGTCATGAGAATTGATATCTCATAGATACTAGCACAATCAAGTAGCATATAGGAAGTTCCATGAAGCTTGGAGGTCTTCTACACAAATCACCGCTGTTACATGTCCCATCACGCGAATAAAGGTGTTGAGGTCGAACATGACGGACCATCATCTTATTATCGTTCATTGATGTATACCGTTAACAAATGCAATATATTCCACCAATAATGATAATGGGAATCAAGGTACAGATTGAAATCAAACAAGTGTGAATAGATGTGTTGAGGTCAAAAATTTGAGAGAGTCCATCGATCAAAGGACATTGATGTATTCCAAAATTTGTCGATGGCGAGAGAACCTACCATTGATGACTGCAAGTATCAAGGCACTCAATGGACTCTAGATCCCAATTCCAAAATAAATGATCTGAAGTTGATGGAATGGAATCCGTTGGAAGGAGGGAATTAAGGAATCCACCATCAACCAACATGAGGTACACAACAACGCTGGATAATTTGGAAGAACTCGGACAAACAGGATGTGCACGAACCATTAATTGTATCGAGAATGGTCAACATGCAATGAAAAGATAATTGAGGAGTGGCCGACTCAAGATAAAACTTCATTCGAACAAGAGCATAAGGCAGATGAAGAATCATAGGCAACATCGAATCAATATGGAAACTGGGACAACTCTGTGACACAGGAGGCATCGACAGAGGCTCCATAAGGTCTGGAAGCATAACCAATCGGTGGAGAAAACTCAGAGTAATGAGTATAGCTCCTAAAGTCATACTAATAACCCAACCAATGGATGGAATATACAGTGCTCTATTCGAAGGCGACATGACACAACAACTGCCAAAGCAATATCATTTCTCGTTCGACTTTTTATTTTATTTTTATTTTTTTGGTCTTTTTCATATTGGAAAGCTTGAAAAAGAATAAAATTGCTTATAGTACATAATTAGGAGGAAACGAGTGTCGCATGAAAGAAAACTAGTTCCAAGCAGTGGAACATACGTATGCTTAATGCAAGGAAGCATGTGCAGGATACAGACACTCAGGGGGATGTCTCCTCTGGGTATGGGGTGATCAAGCTGCAAAAGATATATGGAAGGCTCTGCTTGGCTAGAATTGAGACAATATCGAGATATACAACTCATAAAAATGAAGCAAGGAGCTGACATAAGGCTCAATATGACAAGTGGATGCATGAAATACAATTACAAATTGATATAAATGGGAGTCCTTGTGGGAGATGGCTAGCATAAAGTTCAAGAAGGAATATGAGGTTCTTGCTCAAAGACATGGCGGGACAATAAGAGACTCCCAGACGTAAGGGAGGATTCTCATCATGGGTACCAAATGGAAAAGCGAGATGTATCTAGGAAACCCATGTATAGGAAGCCTTTATCACTTATGTAATGTTACTTCCAGTAGAAGTGTGAAGGTTTCGTAACATTACGAAGCGGGTTCGTACCTATAGTGAAGGCGACATAGTCATAGGACAATGCATGATGCACATGAAAAAGTGACCCTATCCTATATGTCAATGTTATACATGTTATAGACACAAATGAGTCAAGACCTCGGAAAAAGTGCACCCAAAACGAGTCCCTACACCACAACATTAGGTCAAAACAACTAAAAAAGGTTAATAAGGGTCCAAACTATAGGCTAAGTGGGTAAACATTTCAAAATTAAACATAAAAAATTTTCCTGATAAGGATGATAGGCTACAATCTCAACAAAATTATGATCTTGAGTTGCAAGAAAATAGTGAAAAAGAAATTCTTGTCTTAAATCCTTTTCAAAATGTAGATGTAATTTGTGAAAATACATTTATTGAAATAACAAACTCAGAAATTTTTTATGGTCAAAAGGGTATTTCTCATATTCAAAAGGTGGTTGTTGCATTTTAAGTTTTTCAAGAATGTACAAAGATTTTTCCTACTATGGATGATAAGGAAGATAAACATATGGTTGCTATTTCCTTGAAAACTGATCTTAATTTTAATGAAATGGAACAACAACCAACAAATAAGAATGAAGGAGGGATAATTTTTTTTTTCCTGATAATCAACGAGAAGTGATTCTTCATGGTCTTGAAGACCCTTTTGTAAGTATGTTGCAATCATCAGAGAAGCATAACTTTGTACAATTCATGGACTGTGGATATGAAATTTTGTTTTATTTTGAGTTGCCAAATCCTGAATTTTTATTTATGTTTGGAGAACTTAAATGTGAGCCTCAATCAAGTGGTCATTTGCTTGATTGGTTGCAATGGATCTTTTTTATCACATGATTTTACAGTTGTTTCAACATGTTAGAGTAGGAGTGTGTTCATTAATCTTGAACATCAAGCATCCTTTTCAAATTAATTTGTAGTTTCAGTTTGATTTTAGTAGTCAAGAATTTGGATTTATTTTGAATTTCCAGTGTGTACAAAGGATGCAATAGTTTTGTTTTGGTTTCGACAGTTGTTTTTCAGTACAACTTTCAGTTTGTAGCTTGGGTTTGAGTACGTTTGCAAAGTTTTCAGAGTTTGGAACAAGTTACAGATTAAGGTTTTGGAACAGTACAATAAAATAGGAACTTGGTCTATAGATTCTTTGCCACCTCACTGAGAGGATAACATCCCCATTGGAGCCAATATTATCACATAAATTTTTTTATATAGACTTTTAGTTGCTATGAAGTTATCAATTGGTAAAAAATGGACTAAATCAAAGGATCAAGGTTTATAATAAGACCAAAGATTGTGACCCAAAGACTAGATAATGATGAAAATTTCTATGTTTAGCTGAACATATAAGTGAATTAGTAGAGCTTCTAAATTTTCCCAAGATACAAAATAGTCGCGAGACCTCCAAAATTGTCCAAGCCTCTATTAAAATTAAATAAAGTTTATTGTTCCACTTCTATATTACCAAAGAGTCATATTATATTCTTTCATAGGGTCATATTATAATCTTCATATGCCCATGTGAAAACAAATAAAAAGTTTATTATTAATATAAATATTTTAATATAAAATATTTATATTAATATTTAAATCCAAAATAATATGGATTTGTATTAATATTTAACATTTTCTATATTTCTTGCAACTTAGTTCTATTTTTAGATGTAGATTGGATTTGTATCATAGAAGACGATAACAGTTTGTTAAGGTAGTGGTCTATATAGTTTATGATTTGTAATGAAATGGGGGTTCAAATTTTAGAGAGAAAGACTTTTGTGTTGTAATTTTTCTGGATATTAATGAAAGCTTTCAAGCATAAGTACATGAAGTTTTCCCAAAGATTCTTGTGTTAGTAATTCTCAATTTGTTTCTTAGTAATTTTGTTTTCTTCTTTGTTAATCATGATGTTATTCCTCTATTTTGAGTGAAAGCTTAAAGATAAAGAATTCATCTTTGATGCTCTTTGTTATACATTCAAACTCGTGCAATATTCTGTTGATATTATGACATAATTCATTCACTAATATATGCTCTGTCATGATTGATATGTGTTTATCTTCTCACCATCTCACTACCATAATTTGATGATTGATAAGTTGTTGGTTTCCTATCCTTTGGGAGTATGCTTCACATTAGCGAGTCTTGAAAGCTGATTGACATCTTATCTTGACTCCATGCCCAATGGTCTCTTTCTCCTAATCTTACCAAATGCAAACTAAAACCTATTATAACTTATATCTAAATATTCTGGCCATTGTACCAAAGAAGACAAATTGTTGTTGTAGTGACCTTGATGGATCCCCTCTGACTGAAAGGATAACTTTCAGTATAAAGATTGGTTTTAGGTTACCTCTGAGTTTTATTTCCACAACCAAAGGAAATTTCTGAGTGATGACACTCTGTCTTGATTTTCTTCATCAATTTGAGTACTAACAAACTCCACAATCATCTCCAGAAACCTCATAATCTGCTGATCATCCTAAAAAAATTTCCAATACTTGACATTATCAGGAATTGAGGATGTATGCCTTACCTCGATCTCATACTTTTTGTTAAGATGAATTGGGTTTTTTAAAGTACTAGGTGTATTTTCCAAGGTATCGACTATATTGTTTTGTTCCCTTGGAATGAAAGAGATATGATGTTATGTAAAAAGCTCACAGATGAGGAAGGCCAAATTCCAACCCCTAACCGTGGAAAAAAAACCTAAATACAAAAAAAAAGACTATATAAACATAACATAGGTGCTTGTAAAAATAATTATAAAAAAAAAACCCACCATCTCGTGCTCATAGAGGAAGGCCAAGTTCCAAGTTCCAACCCCTTACGGTGAAACAAAACCCAAATACAAAAAAAATAGAAGAGAAGAGATTCTGGTGTACCTTAAATCAGTGGCTATGGAACTCTGTTTTTTCTGTAGTTGGTGGTAGTATGGAACTCTGATTGTCTCTAGCTGGAGCCTGGTGGTAGCATTATCTTCTCAGCCTATTCAACTCCATTAACTCCCTCGCGCCTGGATTGATGGCTTTGGAGTCCGGCAGGCAGGGCACAGCGCAATTACAAAGGATTTTGAGCAGCAGATCATAGATGAAATGATTTTGAGCAACAAATCATAGATGGAAGGGCAGGCAGGCCGCAACACAGTTACAAAGGATTTTGAGCAGTAGATGGAGGGGCAGGCAGGATGCAACACAATTAAAAATGATTTTGAGCAACAGGTGGAGCCTTCGAGGGCCGGAGTTCGAAGGCAGGAACGGACCAGTTTAATTTTCGGAGGCTTCCAAATGCCCATTAATGCTGGGTAGTAGGAATTAACGCACTACGCAGAGAATATGGAAAATTGCAATAGCATAATTTTTTGATATTCGTACCTAGTCCATAGGCCACCTTCCCACCATAACTACACTGTCACCAACTGGTCCAGCGCCTGAGTCACTTTGAATTTTAAAACCTTGCCAACTCAGGTATATGCATTTATGACGGGTGGTTGACATGACCAAACGCCAAATTGACAGTTCTAAATTTTTTATGCACCTAGACACTGACATGTGGAATCATATATTACCTGTCAAATACGTTTAAATTTGCTCCATACGTCTTGTACCACGTCAAATTCTATGCCTGGCACTGCGATTACATAAAACTGCTGAGATAATAAGACAAAATAACTATACAGTCATACACATAGCCTCTGCACATGCATGAAGTAGAGCGCCTCCATAGCTCGCCATAGCTAAAACCATGGGTTCGCACATGGGATTTCCCAGTGACGTACTTTCCTGGCAAGAGATATATACATTTTATTGTTTATGAATTTAAAAAATTAACCTGAAAACTGATTTTTCCATGTATTTTTTTTGTGATTTAAACTTTTCGGATGTACGTTTTGGTTAATTTGTCAGAGAGCCTTAGCTAGGCTATGGCTGCACCACATTTTGTTCCAAAGCCTTCATCATTACGGGAAAGCCCGCTCAGAGCGCGCATTCTACCTCCATGTGCGAAGGCTAACAAAAGCGCTGAGAGTTGCGGATCTATGGGCAAAAAGGTCACGGCTAGTGGGGCCTAACAGATGAGAGCAGTGTAGATTCAGTGTAGATTGTTGTTATCCGATCGGCTACTCTGTAATCTCACCAACAAGATTAGCCAATGGGATACCGACACGTAGTGAACCACCTATAGAGAACAGTGACTCGGGCAGATAAGATTACGGCGGCTCTTCCTATTTAAATCAGTCACGCTCTGATTCTGTTCTTCATACATGTATTGCGAGAGCATTTCACAGGAGAATGTCGACGGGCGTAGGAGGGAGCGGGGCTCGACCCTGCGACGCCTGTGTTGAGCAGCGCGCACAGTGGTACTGTTCTGCAGATGACGCGTACCTCTGCAGCACCTGCGACACCAAAGTTCACACCGCCAACTCCATCGCAAGTCGCCACGAGAGAGTCAGACTGACGACCACGACGTCCGCGGTTCGATTCCCCGGAGATCACTTGGCCTGTTTGAGCTCCTCCTGGCTTCGCAAACGGAGCCGCTCAGACCGACGGCACGGGAGGTCGAATCCCGGCGGACAGAAACCTTTGGTGTCGACTCGCAGGACGGATGAGCCGCTGAGCTGGCTCTGTAATCACCCCGCGAAGTCGGAGCCGCGCGAGGTTGTGGATTGCGTGAAAACAGATTTAGAGCCCAAGCGGTTGCTGGATTTGAATTTCGATTTCTGTTTGGAAAATGAGAGAGAAATGGAGAAGCCGAAGATCCAGGAGGAGAGAAAATTCCACCTGCAGCTCAACTATGAAGAGGTCCTGAGCGCCTGGTCTGATCGGGGCTCTCCTTGGGCTCAGGCTCATTCAATTATGTACACTCTAGATGATACTACCTCAGACCTAGAGGTGAGACGTTAATGGCTGAAACTATGAAATTCTTTAATGAATATATACAATTAATATATGTCTCTAAATTTCCCTTTTTGTCTTTTAAGGAAGATGAAGCTGGGTTGGAGTTTGGGCTTGTTCCGAATTTTGCGAGCTTGGGATGTGGGCAGCCATCCGGGAGGGAGCAAGCGCCCGGGCAGGTGCCGGTGATGATCCATGGTGGCGACGGGCAGAGGCCCAGGGCGGGCGGGAGAGAAGCCTGTGTTATGAGATACCGTGAAAAACGTCGAAGCAGACTGTTCTACAAAAGGATCAGATACCATGTGCGGAAACTCAATGCAGAGAATCGACCACGGATGAAGGTTTTTTTAATTTGAATTCTTGAATATTTTCCGTTGCTTCTTCAATTTAATTACAATATATATCTACTTATTTAATGAATATGGTTTTCTAAGTTATTGCAGGGTCGATTTTCTTAGTTAATGAATATGGTTTTATAAATTAATGCAGGGTCGATTTGTTAAGGGGAGGGCAGATGAAACAGAATCGCTGCCGCTGTAAATAGTGTATGTGGACGAATTAATTAGGATATTATCGACTTGAAGACCCTAAATTTAGTTTTATTGAATGAAAATAAAGTAAAATATAATTTAGTATAAGAAAGTTTAATACCATTAACCAATAACAAACTATAAGTGTAAACTACAAAACTTTCTAGCAATTGATTGTATGAATGTTTGTAACAGTTTTGGGAATAGTTTTCGAGTAAAATTTTAAGCTGTTTATATGCCGTTAAGGAGTAATCTTCTTAATGACACGATCCGATCATTCTGCATGAAAAAACTATTTTATATGTAACAAAAAGTTTCATAGTGTTGTGTTGGCCTCCTCATTCTAGTTAATCATTTTCTGCTTGACAGTATTTTTTTTACTAAAAACAATTAAACGTAAACTACGATATGCAAAGTTAATTTCATATCCTTACCCAATAAACTATTTATTGCAAAAGAAAAAACTACGAACTATTTTTTCAAGTGTTTATAATATATCGAAAAAAAATTCCATGGCATTTTTATTGATTCTTAAACGGTGGCTTTATGGAATATTGGTCTCATAAACATCGATCTCTCTCTGCATAAATAAAAGTGTACTTCAATCTCAAGAATCAATTGTCGATCCTTGATTCCATTTTCGTTCCATCAATGGAAACCTTTGTTTTTAAGATTGATTACATTGCTTGTTGCTTGTGATGGCTAGAGAATTGCCATCGACGGAAACAAGTAGGAGAGGCAATTCCAAGACCATTTGTTGGTTAAATGTATATAGTTATTATTTTACATTAATATAAATATGCTTAGAAATCTTTCTAGGGGCATAGATTAGTTGGTGATTAGATGCACTCTTAAAGCATTTTTTTTGTGAAGTTATAGGTTTAGAAATCTTTCTAGGGGCATAGATTAGTTGGTGATTAGATGCACTCTTAAAGCATTTTTTTTGTGAAGTTATAGGTTTAAACTTCGATCGATGTTTATGTATCATGCGCGTGGTACCATTAGTATGCCAAGGGGTATAGTGGTAGTGGACCATAATCCACCATGTATCATATGAGTACGAACCTAGTCCTAATTGTTGATTCTCCTAATTACAGAAAAACATGCTTAAACATTGTTATGAATAGATATATGTTACAAACAAGGTGTTGGAGATTTACTATGCAAATAAAAAATCAAAGTGCTTACACAAACATGTGCACTCCAAATATATTTACATAATCTCTTTCTACCACTTGAAAATCTAATGGTCTTTTGGGACTAAATTATGCTCTATGTGGTTTGAATATGAAATCAAGATGTTTCAAATCCTTTTGTTAACATGTTGTAGGTAGTTGGTTTCCATGGTGACTACTCACTAGCCATTAACCCAATTAAACAACGTTGTGCTAGGAATGGATAAACCCAACGAATTGAGAAAGGGAAATGTCTCATGATTTTCATAGAGGATTTGTAGCAACCAATTAAGAGAGAGCCATGGGAGATGGTTAACACAAGTTGAACATATTTCAAGTATTGTGATATAAAATGCCCAACTAAAGAAATTAAATCTAATTTCCTTTGCAAGGGTGATTATGATGTAAATGCCCTTGATCTCAACCTAGTGGACATGTTTTTATGTTGTAATTTTAATTAAATAGAGACAACTACTTTAGAAAATAATAATAATCTATAAATAAGCTCCAACATAATACATTTAGTCCGCTTCATTCTATAAATTTATTAACATAATTAGAATTAACCAAAGACATAGAGAATGATATTCACAAAGCCATTGAGATGCCATGAACATAAATATTTTTATCTTGGAAACCCAAACAAGAAAACCAATATTCGATGGGGGTTACCTTGCTCAATAAATGGTTATAAAGGAGAGTTGCATTCACAAGAACATGTTTAATGCATTTTTACTGAAAGGAAATATTGTATATCGATTTGACTCAAAGATAACCTTCAATCTTTGAATATGATTTTACTTCCCAACCCCTCATGTTTTTTCGTTCCCCTACTTCTTCATTTATTCTCAAGCTCTCTTTCTCTACTCTTCATCGAATTCCATTTTCTCCACAACCTTTATATTTAATGGGATGCTTTGGAAGGCCAACCATCACATTGTGATTCGTTTCATCTTCCAAATTAGAAGATTTGTTTGATTATTCACTCACTTTTGCCAAATAATAAAATGCTTATTGCAAAGTTTATAAAAGATATTTAATTATGATATGTTGGCTTGGCATTTCTCCCTTCGACCCAGGTTTAGACCTTCTTTGTACGACAACAAAGCCCAAGATATCGGCTCGACAGAGCAAGGCTCAGTCGGTAACACCTGCGACGCAGACACAGTCTCACTCGAGATATCTCTTCTGGATAACTTCCATAACCAAGTTTCTGCAATTGGGTGGGGATCTCTCTTCTCACAACACCTTACCAACTCGCTCAACCGAAGACGGTGGGTGTATTAATTATATTTATTATACACATTCAATATATTACTCTACTTATCTGTCGACGGAGATTACAACAGACTGTATAATGCCTTATTAGCTATTCCAACTAGTAATAATGCAACATATGCATATAAGAACTATTTATAAGCAAATACATAAACACTTATTCACATCATACATTCATGTGACGGAAATACATTCATCAAATACACATTGACACAGTGTTTAATGTGGAAACCCATCCGGGAAAAAACAGAAAGGCGCTCTTCATTTGACATGAGAAATATATGTATCTTTCGTTTGCGCACTCAACTTGCAGACTCTGTTCTAGATATTCTTCTATAATCTATACATACTTTTATTTATTCTCACTCTTTATAGTCTCTAGTCTCATAAATTTTTCTCCCCTTCACTGTACTGTCGATCCACACACAACCTGGATCGACTCACTCTTCTCTTTGTCTCTTCGACTATTCTAACAAACACATACTAACTAGGAAGTAAACAACCGACAAACTGACTAGGAGTAAAAGACACAACTAACTGACTAGAAACCAACAAACTAGGAAGTAACCCACATATAGCTTGGGTTCTTCCTTTTATAGACTCTTTACATGCCATTATCAACTAAATTCATTCTGTTAGTCGACATGATGTTATTCCTATTCTCATACATTCTCGTTATAACTTTCAGTAGGAACTATCGACCCAAAACAAAAATATACTTTATTCCCTAAAGCACGCATGATCTCTAAAGTTGTCCTTTTCAACCGTTGCACGCCTTCTATCATGGCTCCTTCCATCGCGGTTGATCTCGTCACATCTTTCCTTTCTATCGTGGACTTATTTCTTCGTAGTTTCTTCCGTTGCGAATTTCCTTCTACCGCTACTTCTTTTGTATTATGTCTTCCTCCATAGTGGATTCCTATATAGTTTCTTCTTCTATCATCAATATTCCTCCTTCGCAACTTTATCTGTCATGCGACCAAACTCTTCATGCTTTCGAGCAGAATTCTAATTGAATTCTGCTATCTTTTCCCTAGGGCCAACATGATCCAATTTGGATCACACCTCCCCATTTGCAAGATTTTAGTCCCCAAAATCTTCAACTACCTTCCATCTTCTTCTACTTTGTTTCCATCAAGCAATCTCCAATAGATCATCAAGAAAGGGCGCTTTCACAACAAGAAGGAAATTAAGAGATGAATAGGGTTTCCTTTGGCATGAGCTTGGTCTCCATATCATAGATAGAGATTACATTCTCTGCTATAGTAGGTTGATAGACAACTATTTTTTCTTGGATTTCAGGAGCAAGCAACTCCTCTTTCCCCTTGACCTCGACTCTCCATACTTTTTTCTTGATTGTTTGGTTCTTCGAATGGAGTTCCAAGGGAAGCCTCCAACATTTGGCTTCCCAATTGCCAGTCATTTTTTGGTACTGTTGGCCCGATTTTCTCGACCTAGGCCAACAAGGAACTTTTTCCCACACAATCAACTTAAAGCAGCGTCCGGTGTGTTTGGATTAGCAAAACTTCGCAGGTTATGGTCCTGCTACCAGCTGATTTTTCTCTTAAGGAGAAAATAAAATCAGCAAAATCTAACCTATTCTAATGTTATTTCTATTTAATTAAATCCTAAAACTATTAAGTTGCCTAAATGAATCCTATAATTAGTTTCATTTATCGAAACTGTCTTATGGTTGCTTTCTTAAGGAAAGACTCCAATTTTTGAAGAGTTTTTCTGAATATAAAGACTTGTCAAAAGTATGCTAAACTTATACTAATTGATTTAACAACTGTTAACTAAAATATAATAAAATAAAAATTAATCTGAATTATTCTATCTATCCTATCTATCCTATCTCAGCTGAGAGCGTTTCTAAATACTAAATTAATTATTAATTAATAATAGATAAACAGAAAGACAAAGTGCACAATTTAAATAGAAACATTTAAATTATACATAATAAGTCACTCTGTTATATAATAACTGAACAGAAAAACTGAAAACAAACAATTATTTTAGTTCTATGAAATTAATTAATAATTAATGATCAATATAGCTATTTGAATCCATAGATAATGTCTAATATAAACTCACTGTAAAAATACAAATGATATTTTTAGCAGAGAGAAATGTATATCATTATAGCTTAAGTTTATAGTAAAAATACTAATAAACACAATCATAATGATATATTTGTTCAAAATGCGATATTGAATTGACAAAGTGAAAATTGTAATTAAACACAAATATAACAAAGCATAATGTGTTAATATTAAGATAGAAGATAAGATGCTGAAATATATAATATATCCAAAACAATAATACCGGTAATGATATCAGTCTGTAGATGTCCAGTTGTATATCACATCCAAAGATTCAACTTCAGGAATGAAACAACACCAGCAGCAAAATATATTTCAAGTATGTTTTCTTCCAACACTCCATCCCCTAGTTCATCAAAATTTTTAACTTATATAATACTATGATTCAGTTTTCCCCATTAATGTTACATGCAACATTATAGGTCTCCTATAACTATAAAGAGAATCGAATCTCTTTTAACAAACACTTGTCACTATAAACAGAAAACGACTAGCCTGAATATTTGCTGATTTGAAGGTACTTGGTAAATTCACGGCCATTGTTGAAACTCCAGCCTTCAACAAACAGCCACATCTCCCAGCCAACACATTCACAACGTCCTGAAAGTTTGGAGAGGAGTGATGACAAACCCACCTGCGTTTAACAAACGAAGTATCTCATTAAAATTGTTTACAATAAATACAACAGAATAAACTAAGATTTAAATGCATGCTCGTAAAATCTGCGATTTTACAGGCATGTCTTATAAAAATATTTCATTACTTGTTTGACAGCGATACAATCCATGCACTTTGAAAAGGAAAATGAGAATGACCATCATGTTTTACTTTCAAGAGTGATTAATCTTCGTGCTTCAGCTAAATTGGCCTTTACCTGATAATCTTTATGTTTTGTTTTTCAATCCATTCAAGTAGGTGTTGGTTCGTACCTATTATTGACCTCTTTGCTTTTTTATACTGATTCTTTTTAGCACTTATTTCTTTCCATCTGCGGATCCAATCCATCAACTCCTCTCTAAACGTTATATTTTCTTCTTCTAACAATGTTGCACTAGATAGACAATGCTTAAGTTTATCCTTCAACTCTGTAATCTTGGCCTGGTATGCATTATCTAGTACATACTGAAGAGTTTCTTCTTTATTGGCTACCTGAGGAGAATTAGGGCTATCAATATTTTGACTAGATGACTGGGGACTAATAAAGGATGGTTCAGGGTCTGCAATGCATGTGTCCATACATGGTTGAGTGACCTCGGCCTTGCTCAATTTGGCACCATTACCCTTTACAAAAGCAAGATTAATTACATGACTAATATCAGGGATTGATGATGGAATGCCATCTTCAATATGGACGACTGCAGGTTGAGTATCCTGTCGAGTAGCCACAGGACCCGAAATTGTATGGGCACTGTCCATGCTTTTGGTGATCCTCTTTGAAAACACTAATTTATTTGACTCAAACCTTCCTTTATCACAACATATTTGAGCTAGATGATCAAGTTTATACAAAGACTCTTTACCACGATTACAAACGTTATCTGGCTCGGGAAGATTTTTACATTCAACAACATTACCAGTTTTGCTTTTGATTAATCTTTCTTCTGTTTTTGCAGGGGCACTATGACTTCTATCAGATGAGGGCTGATCCAAGACTGTTTTAGAGCAACAGGGGACTTTATTCTTGTCATCATCATTACTAACCCCATCGTTTATGGGTAGACTGACTTCCCCGAACCCTTTTCCCTCTGATACAGTTTCAAGAGCATCATCGACCTCTGAATTTATAGTTTTTCATTTCTTACGAATTTTTGGGGAGGGGTTCGACCAGTACTGCATCGGCCCCAAATGACAGTCAGTTAAAAACCCATCCCATGACTTGCCATTTACAGACAATTGATGTTGCACTATAATTTTGATTAACCTGTGGTGGAAAAGACTTCTATCAGGGTTATTAAAACTTCTAACCGCTTGTGACATCTTCTTCAAACTTTGCTAGAGGTAAAAGGGTAAATTAAGCCTACAACCCTGCAATGCTAAAAGCAGTCTTAAATGGTAATAGTGCAAATGGGAGAAACGCCCATCGCAGGATACATACCTGACCAGAATTTCGTAATAAGCTTTCCATTCGGGCTTCAGAAATCTGATAGGGACACCTATCTTCAATTTAGTATTATCTGGCAATGGTAGCAACAGAGATAAACACTTTTTCTTATTAACCTTGCTACCCTTGAACCAACGTTCTCCAACCTGTGGGAGTTTGGTTTCCTCTGCGATCTTGTCCTCGTTGATAATGAACGTAAAACCCCCTATCTGCACAATGTTGTCTTTTAAATTCATGGCAAACATCTTAGTTACTTCTACATGGTGGCCGTCGAAACTCTTAAAGAATTCCCCCCACCCCATTTTCTCGAATCGCAAGGCTACTTTATCGTCTGCTTCTATGAGCTCAGAACCAGAGATTTCGAAACGGTTCAATGGAGCCATAGTTTCCTCCACGCTCTCCTAGTTTCAGACTGGAATGAACGGAAAGGTGAAGGGGGAGGGAATTGGTACCCAAACGCATGACATGATGTGCAAACTTCACATGCTTTGGATCTGATAGACATAAGATCTTTGGTCTTGGTGATTTTAGCCGAACCCTGGCAATGATGAGTGCTGCAACCAACATTATATTATGATTTATGCATGTTTAACCATGACTAAGCCATGACTAGCAATGATGTTTAACCAAATAGACATATCGGGATCGTTTGATTGACAGGCTATAAACCAAAATATTGATTACTTACAGTGATCATAAGGAGAACGTACATTGTTAGGAAATGGAATGACTATCAACATTAACTCTTGTTAATACGATGCATTGATATAGTCACAGCTGTAAGTTTGTCATGAAGCTCAAGCCACATCTCTATGCCAACTCAGTGATCCGAGTGACAAGCGTTACCAATTCGACACATGGTTCTCGTAAACTCTGTCAATTTAACGGTCTCCTCTAGATTTAGCGTGAAAGGTGGTAGCATTCAAGGTGATATAATAAGGAAATCATATACCCTAATATTTCGTATGTCAACTAGCTAATAACTTGTTTTAACATGACTATCATGTATATACATTAAATTTCATATATTATAGTTTTAAATTTTTGAAAATCCCATTGATAACTATTCAAAATCAATTTTGATAGGAAACTAAGTGGTAAAACTATAGTATATGAAAATTCCCATATGATAGTCATTTTATTTACTAACTACATATATACAATATTTACAAAGTCATGGTAAGGCATTATATCAAATATGAACTTTAGGTTTAATTAAAGTTTTAATTTAATTGGTCATCTTAAGTTCTAAGAGTTTAGGACTCATAACACCTTACCATATCCAGTTCAGAATGTGTTTTATTGATTTCCCTTTGGCATACTTATCCTTTCAAGTTTCTCAAATCATATATAATCATATATAATTAACTTTATGATTGAATTAATTATATAGGATCTAATGAAACTGACTTATTAAACTGACAGCTGCTAACTACCAAATTTATGAACATGTTTTTACCAACTTCTAACATATCATTTTACTTTTCTCGAATTTGAGAGTACCTTCAGAATCCAAGATTCTGAAGGCACTCTATTACAATTTTTGAGTAAAATATAAAATATATCTGATATCCCTTCATCTTAATGGAATATGAATGGGTTGTTGCTAGCTGCCAACAGGTACTTACAAGAGTTTCTGCATGGGTTTCTTGGCCCTTTACAGTGCCAACAATTTATGGGCTTTTGACGTCCTATAAATTATTGCAACAATAACAAACCAAAGATATTATTCCATACATTTTTAGTTTGTGATGATGCTTTCTAACTTGGTTTCTTGGTCCCTGAAGTGCTAGAGTAGATTTGGGTGGTGGAATCATCCATTTTCTACCCTCTTCCAAGGACCCCTACAAGAAGATTTGAGTGGCATATAACCACTCATTTCCCAACTTCCTTTTCCTCCACAAGAATGAATTATTTTTCTATTCCTCTTACCTTGACAAAGATTATATTGGTGTTTATAGCTTGAGCTAAGCTATAATCTCTCACTTTCTCTTTTCCATTGAAACCTAGGACTTCGTTCTTAGGCCTTTGTTCATGTAATGGGTTACAGTATCCCTTTGATTATCTTTCTTATCCCTTGGTCATTATAGTCCATTTTCCTCATCAAATTGGAACCAATGTGTTAGGTTTTACTTTCAAAATCATTAAAGGGATATTGAGAAACAAATAGACAAAGGTCCGTGGAGGTTGAGCTTACCATGCTTGTCTCAATCATGGTCGTGACTTATGTATTGGCAATTGGAAGTGTTTATACTTCCTCATCCTCTAGGAAAATTATTGGTTGCTAGCCAACGTTTCAATATCATTTTACAACTCTACTATTCTCTCCTTCAAGTGTTTGTTCTCTTATTGGATTTTCACATTGAAGCATCTTATCTCTTCTAACCTCCCTCTTTTCAATGCCTTACTCATGTTGGGTCTCTTTCTCCTCAAAGTGATAATAATTTCATCAGTGCAATGGATTCAACCACTTTGATACCACATGATTAATAAATGTTAGGACTATGCCTTGTCTATCTCATAAATGCAGATCTTTGTGGAAATAAAATTGTAATTCTCTCCAACCTCAATAATCAATTGCTAATTTTGTGTTTTGTTATTGGTGCATGAATGGAAACCTTTATGGCTAATATGGATTACACTACTTTGTTACTTTCTCGGGTTGGCTATATCATTTCCCATTAATGGGAATCAAGTCCACTATTTTTATAGATGTAAATCCAAGAGCACCCAAAATATGTTGTCAACTAAATGTATATATGTGTTGTCTTATACTGTAATTCTCCTCTAGTTGTTGACATGAAAATAATTAAAATTTGATGTGAATGAATATATGATAGAAAATATGGTGCTAGAGGCTTACTATCAAAATCAAAGATTCTACACAATTTCCATCCAAAGAAGGTATTAGAGAAAATAACCCTCTACCTAGTCACCTAGACCTTGACTTAATGACTCTAGTGAGTGACATGATTACTCTAGTGGGCCACACACCATCCAAATTAACCCCTTGGGTCAACCTTGAGATGTATTCTTATAATTGGGGGAGCATTCCTTGATTTGAGGGTGCATTCCCTGATTTGAGGAACTGTTCCTTAATTTTAGGAGTGACTGAGCCTGAAATTGGTTGAGGGATAGATGCACTCCACTAACCTAGATCCTAACTATCCCTAACAAACCCTAAGCAGCCAAGTTGAGTTATTTTATGGATTTGTGTGTATATGCAGTTAGTTTATTGTACATCACTTAGTCAAAACTATTGATTGGGGAGTCTTGAATTAGCTAAACTCAATCTAAGTGAGTGTGCATGGCTAAATAAGGTTCTTTGGTTCTAGTTATGAATGACTAGTATCCAAGCACTACATGATAAATTCGAATTGACTCTTGGCCTAATTTAAATTTCCTTTGTATATATTATGTTCACCTCCATTCATTATAGTTAATGAAATACATCATTCCTTTCTTCTTATTTATTTCTAGTTTTTGTGTGATGATATATGATATCTCATTTGTTACATGATTAGTTGATTGTTGATTTAATTTTCACAATATATCTCTTTAGTTTATGTTCCTAGATCTATATGCTCAAATCTTACATGGTATCATATTTGCAGGGGTACTAAACTAGTTAGTGTTCTAGTGATTTTTTGTTAAGGATTGTTACGGAAAAGAAAACAGAAAACTTCCTATGGCTTGGGGTAGACCACAAAAGACAGTATGACACCAGAAATCAATCCACTTTTAATATGCTAAAGAGATAAACATGTATAACACTAAGGGATGAAAATAATACCTTGTTCCATATGTTTGTAGTGGATCCCCGTTGAGCTTTCAACCACACTTGTACTTACATTTCGTTCTCAACAAAAATGAAACATACAAGCATGATATATATTAAGTATTAGAACCTACTATAGCATATATAAGTCTAATATATACAATCAAAGAAACAACATCCATGGATAAAAATATTCATAGTTACACATAATGGATGAGAAATGGATATTTCTATTAAATATGAACAAATATATAAGTGACAAACTCTGTCGATACCTCATTGAAATCGAGAAACCAAGTCCTCCACCTGAGCCTCCACCACTTCAATCCTCTATATCAATGGAAATCTCACAAGAAAATGGAAAACTTGGGAAAAGCATCAACGACTTCTCAAAGGACAAAGGGATGTAGACTCAAGTATACAAGAATGGTGCATAAATCCACTATAGTTCATTTGCTCTCACCAGTTCTCCTCCTCTAATGCATCCAAGTATCTCAATATACAACCCTTCAATAGGAAGTGAAAGGTCAATTCAGAGCAATTCCAGACATATGGAAGGCCAATAGTCAAGTTATTTATTACATGATGAGGAAAACTCCAAATATTTTATTTTTGAGCACATTTCCTGATGTACGCGGGTCATAGTGGAGCAAGATGCATGTACACACGGTCTGTAAGTTGGTGACCCGTGTATACCCATAAATAAGACTTTTTAAGGTATTTTTTGGATCATCAAAGTTATTTTGAGCAAAGGGGGGTCCGAAGTGTCTGCATAGGGACAGGGAAGTCCATAAAAACATGATCCACCAGGTGTGTTAAAATCATAGTAGCATAATACATCTGAATTAGGGTTTCCCATACAGAATTTTCGAACGAATTTGGAATTCGTCGAATATTCGGCCATGTACGGATACGACCAAGCTGACTTGCAATGTTTGAAAATATTTTTACTTAGAGACCCATAGGCCGACCAAAAATTGTAAATTTAATTTAACACATTTTAAATTTTAAATAGCTTATATGCATATATTGTAAATATATACTACCACCAACTTTGAAAATGCTTAGCAACAGTGCGCACTGCGAATTGGATTGGGCGACGATAATTTGTTATTTGAAGGCTAAAGCTAGTTTTTAAGTTTTCTGGTTCACAGTCTACAAACCCAGTGGTGAACAGGTCCGACTCCTCGTTTGTAACGCGTTGTCCAGCGTTCACAGGTCTCTGACGTCTGTATCTGTATATTAGGGTATGCCTTTGTCATTTTATTTTTTTACGACTAATATGAATAAAGTTTAAACTTTACAAGTTTACGCCTTTGTCATTTTATTTTTTTATACCTACCGACGCGATCGGTTGGTCGCCAAATCCCATTGACCAGTATTTGTTAAAAAAATTAACGCAATGTTTATTAAAGTTTTTCAAATTTGTATTATTAAAAATAAATTTGCTGAATATCAAAAATAATTTTATAATTTTTCAAAATTATGTTAACTATTTTTTGATTGGTGCAGAGCAGAGATTTGACCATTTTTCCCTGCTGTACAATATAATAATTGAATTATAAAAATGAATTAAAAATATAAAATTGAGGAAAAATTACAAACTTGCCTCGTATAGTCTAACGACCGTCATTCATTTGTTTCATTTAATTGTGACTGACTTTGCATAACCCTCGAGAGCCGTGAGCTGCAAAGCTTCCTCCTTTTCCGCCTCGGCCTCTTTAAAACAGCTGACTCATTCTTTTCGGCGTGGCGCGTTATGATTGGAGGAGCTCTTTGTTTATTAATTGAGGAAGGTTTACGAAATCCGGTATATATGAAATGAAGACGAAATTCATCGAAATGAAATGACAATCTTGGGAAAGAGGATTGCACAGCCAACTCATACCAACTTGATGATTTTGGCATTTAATATTAGCAATGGAAGTATTTTATCCAACATTGATATTAAGAACAATTGAGCCATTAGAGATCGGCATAAAAGTGTTGCCTTAGGCTACTGAGGCATTGCGGACACAAGGGAAAACATTGAAGTTTTGAACATTGAAATTTTTGACATAGGTGAATTTTTGAACACTGAAACTTTTTACTGCCAACAAATGTAATTTTTCAATAATGGAGAATATTTTGGATGATGACAGTACATGTTATTAGAAAAAAACATAATAACTTAATTCTACAACAATAAATATTTGCATTAACGTTCTCTGTCTATGATAAATTATGTTTCTATGATAAAAATATCGCAGATATCTGTTACTATCAAGCAAAGACTGAATTCGATGATCACGTTATTGAAAGACAGTAATGTCCAACAAACACTAAAATAAGAATTAGGTTAATTCTGTGGCAATTTCAAGACAACGATTTGCATGAATGTCCTTGACATGTGTTTGTTAGATGTAAATGTGACAGGAAACAAATGTGCAAGGTGGTGGTGTGCATGAAGGAATTGTGTCTCCTATGCAACGAGTATATCCACAGCAGGGCTTTGTTGTCGGTGTAGTGGAGCAGGCATCATTGCCTTCTGAAGTGGTTATTAAATTTCAGGAATGGTACCATTCGTTTCGCCACCACGTATAAGAACTAACTATTAATTAATTAATTGTTTCATTGTATTGTACTAACCATGCTAACGTGGAAGTTGTCATTACTTGTGGAGCACCCCATATACTAGGCGATCTATCTATTATTATCGTATGGTGCATGAAAGAATTGTGACACATGTGCATGCAATTTGTGTTTTCCTATGCATATCTTGGAAATTTTTTGTTACCACAGATTTTCCACAAGCGTATGCCACCTTAGGCTATAGATCTTGCACTACGACTCAAGGAGCTCCAAAAACGGTTCGTTTTCCTCTCGCAAAGTTCCTTCGAACTGCATTATTTGATTTATCTAACTCATGAACAACTCTCTTCAATGGCATGTAGGCTTAACGCCTTCATTCCCTTTTATAAACATGTCTAATCACTTATCCAAATTGATCCCTCCATGAAATGTAACATGTCACGTCCCCACCCCTCATCTAGACGATGAAGAGGACACGGCCAACATTGTTGTTGTTGTCAAATGAGCGATCTAGCTCCATGAACACAAACATAAAATGCATTGGAATAAAAACATATACATATGTATAAGACATGTAAATACAACGAAAGCAAATACATTTTGTTCAACACATTCAAGCATTCATCATGTTCATAATAATTTATAAAACAAATACAGTTGTAGAGATTAAATGCACAAGAATACTTATCTGAAGAAGAAGCTTTCCTGCAACTAGCTACGTCGTTGCAACGTTCCACCCAACCATAGGCCAGTGTGCCCATCAATCTCTTAGCATCACTGCCACCCCCGAGACCGAATTTTTGGGATCCAATGTCAAAACTTTCGCGATCAAATATTAGGATCAAAGTACTGCTCAAACTTAAAACACCAAGTCCAACTTATCTTTTAATGCACTTTGCATTAAATGCAATAAATAAAAAGAAAATTCGAATGTTCTACTTCAAATAATGAAACCATTCAAATGTTCTATATTAGATATGAAGCAATTGTGAACACCTAACTAAATTTTTCTAATAATTTAAAAAAAAAAATTATAACCAATTATACAAATTATAAACATTATTTTGGAGCAGGGACTAGCTGCTTTGCAGCTAATTTGATAGCGGGTAAACAACAAGCATCCTTTTTTTGAGTTGGAATGACGTGAATACACAGAATAAGACATTGATGTCAATCAAATAAATAACCCTGTACATGCATGACGCAAAGCCCGCCGCCAACGCTGGGCAAGCGAATTCCCATGATTGCGTCATACTCAACTTGTCCAATAAAAATGAGACAAATCACTCAATAAAATTTATTACCTCCTCTTCTCCAAAGCCGAACCTTTGAAAATACAAAGATGGAAACTAATACTCTCAACCTATCTATGGATGCTCCCGTCGTTGACATAAAAGACTAATGTCATTGTAATCTCTTGCCATGAATATATAGTTCAGCTTGCCCTTCAACTTCTGCTTATTTATAAACCTCCTCTTGCGTA
>LPNX011087211.1:124523-140216 GCA_001517045.1 Pseudotsuga menziesii | reverse complement strand
TTATGTTGTTTAAATACTTTGGTTTAAGGATATAACGTAAAGGTGGAATGATAACCAAAAGATCGGCCAAGTTAGTAAAGATCCTAGGCCGTGATGAAAAAGGAGAGCAAATCAATGGCTAGTATTTCCTCCGCTCTTCGAAACATGCGAGGAGGATAAGACAGGTTCGGGCTTTTAACCAACGGCATAGATCAAAGGTTATAAAGTTTTCCTAAGCAGATACATGGCTCACATCGAATCCGCCTTGTGAAAGCACGAGTTAGTTATAAGACAGGTTCGGGCTTTTAACCAGCGGCACAGATCAAAGGTTATAAAGTTGTCCTAAGCAGATACATGGCTCACATCGAATCCGCCTTGTGAAAGCACGAGTTAGTTAAGGAAATGGAGGCTGGCGGAATCATGTATACTCCTCTCGATCCGACAGTGGAGGGGCGGGATCAGGTCACATCAATGCATGGGATTGATTCCGTAACCAGAACCTGCACGGTGGATAAGCCGAAAACGTCCAGCGGAATGTGTGTGTGGTGATTAATCCGATGGCCGAGGATCAGAGGCAAGGTGGATCGACAGCCATTATGGTTTCCGGGGGATGAACCTGCACGCAGGAAAATCCCGAACCACCCAGCGGAACTCGTTATATGATGCTTGATCCAACGGTCGGAGATCAAAGCATAATAGATCAACGATTGTTATAGATTCCGGAAGATGAACGTGCACGGCAGATAATCCCGGATTGCCCGGCAGAATCGGGTACGTGGCGGATGATCCGACGGTGCGTGGTTAAAGGCATATCGCATCGACGGCTGGGAATAATTCCGCTGATCAAAGTTGCTCGAAGGTTAAAGCGGAGGAGCCCAGCGGAATTTGGTAAACGCCACATGATCCAACGGCCCACCGGTAAAGGTATGACAGATCGACGGATGTGGATGATTCCGGGACTCAGAGTTGCATGATGGTTAAAGTCAAAGGGCTCAGCGGATTGTGGGACGTGGCGTTTGATCCGACGGTGAAGGGCGAAGTACGTCACATCTACGGTCATGAGCGATTCCGGGAGGGATACTTGCACGGTGTTTATCGCTAAGACGCCCGGCGGAAAAAGACATGTGGCATGCGATCTGAGGGCCAGAAAATTGCAAAGAATAGATCAACGGTTGGTAATGAATCCAGAGGAGAAAGACGCGCGGCTGATAGTAGATGGTGGTTGCGAAAAGTAAATGATCGTCCACGTGGCGGATCGTGGTAGGATCCAGGGATAAAAATGGCCTATAAAAGTAACGTTGACCCACATCATTGTTATTTTATTCGTTAGGAACGGGCGAAAAGGACTGGTCTATCTGTCGGCTTCCATTTGTCAGTGCCCAGCTTCTATTCGTCAGGTGCAGACACGCTCCGGGCACGCGCCTCCACAGTAAACTAGGTAAAACTGAGACCCAGTAACTCTGTAATTCCCTTTCTCAAAGTTACCAGTGTGAAATTCAGTAATGGACCAGAGGCAAGAAGCTCAAATGTCGGGTCAAGTCGTAGATGATAGAGAAGAATTCTTAGTAGACAGGGATAGGAATGTATGCGACCCCTTCCTCTCTGTGGAAAGCGTGTCTGTTAGCAAAGAGATATTATGGCATTACCATTCACGAGGGAACGATGTGTTGAACGTGTGCAAGTCTTTCTTGTACTATTTCGCCATTGAGCAAACCCTCCATTTCCCAGAGTTCGCAGAGTGGTGTGCTGTGAATTATTCTCCATCTCAAAGAATTATTGTCAGTCGGTCTACGTCCAAAGTATTGTGTAGAGTCGATGCTGTGGTCATCTGAGAAATCCTTAGTTTGCCAGAAAATTACCCAGATAGTCGTGAAGTGATAAATGAGTCAATCCTAGTCGAATTGTACAAAAAGTGCGAAGCCGAAACCCGCTGTAAATTCCTGTCGAGTGTTTTAAAGGATGGTCAGTATTTAGATGGTGTGTTCATGCCCTACCCTGTACATATTTTCAAGAGTGAAGTTCAGTTGGTCATTTCTTTGGTATGTCAAGTACTAGGCCTAGATGAGGATTGTCGTGTGGGCGAGGTCGTTCTCGGATTTTTGTTGAGAATGAGTTCCCCTGTTTCTGAGTCTCAGTCAACCCCAGTTTTTAATTTAGATGGATACCTGGTTGAAGCAATTCATCTTTATCTAAGCAAGTTCCCCAAGGTCTAGTTTTTCAGGTTCCAGACCTATTTGCTTAATATGCTAATATGTTCCAATATCTCTGAGTTGAAGTTTCTGAGCACTCTGTGCTCTTCTGATTTACCAAAATAAATCAGCATGTTCAAATTTTCCAATTCCGCGGATTCACCTGGTAGCATTGTTGAAACATTTTATAATATTCACAAAGCTACATTCAACGGTGTACTATGGTTATGGTCAAACAAATTTTGTGCTTGAAGTGAAAAATCATGTTGCTTACTTGTTAGCATGATTTTCCTAGTTTTGCAGGATTGCATGGCACTTCTAGCTTATGAGGAGCCTGAAAAGTCGTCGTGTTTTATTTTGTGAGTATGGACTATCGACAAAGTGTAGCTGATGTGTTGAATTGAGCCATATTGGGTTAGTTCCCTCATATGTTAATCTAGATACTCAGTTATTTTTTGACCCTTCATGTTAATATTGCTGAAATGATGATATTTCTCATATATGGTAGCGTTTAATTTGTAAATCTTATGTGATGACTCACACTTATGATAAAACTAAAATATACTGATTCATGTGTGCATTACACGATCTGTTTTTCATTGCTATATGACAACACATGCTAACCTTCCTAGCTACACATCCATGGAAAGACTTATACATAAAACAACAGTTGTGAGACAATGGCTGCATAAAGAACTCGGGACACTTGTTGAGGCAGTTGTTTGTTGATTTACAATTATCATTTGGGCACTTGTTGAGACACTTTTGGAGTCTTATTTCAAGTCAATTTCAGCAGTAAAATCATCCCTAGATAAACTCTATACTCAACTAGCCAATTCTGGAAACTCATAACAGTCATATAGCATGCATTGGGGCATGAGACATCACACTCAGGCATATCATACTTGGAACATAATTTCATAACATAAAGGAATTGTTATCATTGGCACTTGGAATGGATTGCAACCAACAACGATGACACTTTTCTGGGTATATTTTTGTGACAGATTGGTGAGTTTGTAGGACTGCATAGCAAACTTGGAGCAAACCAAAGCTGAAGATAACCTCAGCACTCCCATAAATCCACATTTGAAATTTCTGTAGCAGCCCTTTTGGACAGATCTGAGATAAGGGTTTAGGATGCCATCCAGTAATCTATACCTACTTATGAAGGCACAAGCTTTGAGGTCTCACGTGGGGAAAAACATATGATTCAGTAACAATATTCATGACAACCTTCCTGTAGTTTATCCAAAAGGCAAGTATTAGATTGAAAGGCTGTTAAGAATTCTCTCAGGCCGTAGAACATATTCTTTGCTATTAGGCTGGTATTTTGAAGCATCTAGAATTATTCTCCATGGCAGAATTTTGATCAATCCTGAGCATCACTTTCAAGGTTAGCTGGTTTTATATTTGAAGCACATTTAGATATAAGCGAGGGGCCATTTGTATAAACACTCTAAGAGGCGAGACAACAAGACTTACTCAAATCAGCCTTGAATTTTATGGTGACAAAGATGAAACCATGTCCCAAGGGGAATGTCTGTGGAAGCCTTGTGTATTCTCGGTATGAATAGACCTTAGCTTCTTTTGTAGCATCCCTTGAACAACATGCAATTGCCTCATTTAGGTCTCATTTCAGTATGCCCTACCATGCCATTCATACCTAAGAAAGGGAAACTTCTGATACGCGCAGCTTTATGCCAATGGCATAACCCCTGTAACCAGTATTCTTAAAAAATACGAGGCAACCCTAACCAATGGTGGCATATATTAGATAAGGATATATGATTTTCATCCAAGGCTCCTAGAAGTTCACATGACAATTGCATAACATATTGACCCTCATCTTTATTAAAAAGTTTTTACAGAATTCCACCAATTCTTTCCATAATAGAATATCAAACTTCATAGTAAAAAATTTTGCATGGCACTAATTACCTGAGTGTATTTCAGCTGCATTTTACCACTACCATACCTAGGGGAAAGCACAAAAAAGCATTTCAGTACCTTAGGTATTTTCTTCATCCCTAGACTGCTACAATAACATGATCGAAGTTTCCTTGGCACATGAGATTGACCCCGACATCAAGTAAATGGTCATCTAATGTAGAGCACAATAGTTGAAACACATTATGAGTAGAATCCCAATGGCATAGGCTAATGATCAATGCTCTTTAGCTCAACCAATAATAAAAGAGACACACGCTCTAGTTTCCCAAGGCTACTTCCTACTGATATTTGGTGGAACAAATTTCAGTTTCATGGTAAATATATCATAAGCAATATTGTATGTGTATTACCTTTGTTTCCTCTTCGTGGTACTTACGTTGGCATTCCTGGAAAAGTTCTTGGTCCATATCCGTCAACATCTTTCTCACATCCCATGGTGGATAGGATCCATGTGAAGCACCAACTATTGGGTTGATCATCCTCTTTTTATTCTCCTTATTTCTCCACTTATACATGGATTTAGGATGATCATGCTTATCTATTATATCATTGGCATCCACACTAAGATAATTTTTGTTGATAGGTCTTAAGTGATACACTTACGGTTTCTAGGGAATACTGATTTTTGCAATCCCATTAAGTCAATTTCTTGAGTTTTGTTCAAAATTCCTAGAAAATGTTTATGGATTTCATAACTTACTTGATCATATATTGTGAACTTATACAATCTATAATCCTTTCCGACCATTAGATACTCAGTTGTGTGTTGATCCTTTTTACCATTATAGAGGACTCTGTAAGTTAGGTTCCCAAATTCTTAAAGGGTGCTAGCTCAATGGAAGAGCGCCTGCCTTACAAGCAGGAGGTTGGTGGTTCGATTCCTCCATGCCCTAATGCTATTATAAATTATATTGGTTAAAACAACTAAATTAGTAAGCAAAATATAAGAGATAGGTGACCAAACAAAATAATCAAAATTCATATATAAATTTACTAAAAACGACTAAATTAGTGACCGAAAAATGAGAGACACGAAACTAGGCATTAAAAAGGATGCAACATGTGGCGCTAATGATGAAGCCAAACATGGCGTTGATATGGTAGAAAAATAAGACGTTACTTTGGATGTAAAACATGGCGCTACATAGGAAGCTAAATATGGCGCAACAATATAAGAAATATTTGGCGTCATTTTGGTAGCAAAACATGATGCAAAAAAGGAAGCAAAAAATGGTGCAAATTTGGAAGCAAAAATTGGCACATATTTGGAAGTAAAACATGGTGCAAAATGGGATGCTAAAGTGGTGGAAAAAATGGATGCAATATTGGATGCTAATTTAGATGCTAACATGGTGCTATTAATGATGCAAATATGGTGCTAACAGGGATGTCATTTAAGAAGCAAAAATAGACACTCGCTAGGAAGCAAAATATGATGTTATTTAGGAAGCAAACCTAGACGTTGTTTAGGAAGCAAAGTTGGACTCTATTCTGGAAGCAAAAAAATGGTCGCTATTTTGGACACCATAAAGGATGCTATCTAGGAAGCAAAAATAGACCTTTTTTTAGACGCTTTAATTTTTTTCCATGATGCGTCCCATTTAGCGTCTAGTTTGACCACTCAATGTAAAAAAAAATACACTAAAAATAGACGCTAAATAGGACGCTAATTCCAGGATTTGTTGTAGTGGAGGGGTAACATGATGGCCGAAATACATTATAACAATACCATGAGTGGAGTAATGATGAATAGGGTGGAAAACAGGCCGCTCATCAGTAAAATACAATGATAGGTCTCAACATGTGACTACAAATATGAGGTGTAGCAGTCCTCGAATACATAATAGTACAATGGCCGTGAATAGGAATAATAGGCATATGTCACATGTGGTCATCGCTATGTACAATATACATTGAAATAAGATCTTCATACTAAAAGAAGACATCTGATGGTACACTGGAATCTGGTCATAAGAATTGATATCTCATAGATACTGGCACAATCAAGTAGCATATAGGAAGTTCCATGAAGCTTGGAGGTCTTCTACAAAAATCACCGTTGTTACATGTCCCATCACGTGAATAAAGGTGTTGAGGTTGAACATGACGGACCATCATCTTATTATCGTTCATTGATGTATACTGTTAACAAATGCAAGATATTCCACCAATAATGATAATGGGAATCAAGGTACAGATTGAAATCAAACAAGTGTGAATAGATGTGTTGAGGTCAAAAATTTGAGAGAGTCCATCGATCAAAGGACATTGATGTATTCCCAAATCTGTCGATGGCGAGAGAACCTACCATTGATGACTGCAAGTATCAAGGCACTAAATGGAATCTAGATCCCAATTCCAAAATAAATGATCTGAAGTTGATGGAATGGAATCCGTTGGAAGGAGGGAATTAAGGAATCCACCATCAGCCAACATGAGGTACACAACAACGCTGGATAATTTGGAAGAACTCGGACAAACAGGATGTACACGAACCAGTAATTGTATCGAGAATGGTCAACATGCAATGAAAATATGATTGAGGAGAGGCCGACTCAAGATAAAACTTCCTTCGAACAAGAGCATAAGGCAGATGAAGAATCATAGGCAACATCGAATCAATATGGAAACTGGGACAACTCTATGACATAGGAGGCATTGACAGAGGCTCCATAAGGTCTGGAAGCATAACCAATCGGTGGAGAAAACTCAGAGTAATGAGTATAGCTCCTAAATTCATACTAATAACCCAACCAATGGATGGAATATACAATGCTCTATTCGAAGGTGACATGACACAACAACTGCCAAAGTAATATCATTTCTCATTCGACTTTTTATTTTATTTTTATTTTTTTGGTCTTTTTCATATTGGAAAGCTTGAAAAAGAATAAAATTGCTTATAGTACATAATTAGGAGGAAACGAGTGTCGCATGAAAGAAAACTAGTTCTAAGCAATGGAACATACGTATGCTTAATGCAAGGAAGCATGTGCAGGATACAGACACTTAGGGGGATGTCTCCTCTGGGTATGGGGTGATCAAGCTGCAAAAGATATATGGAAGGCTCTGCTTGGCTAGAATTGAGACAATATCGGGATATACGACTCATAAAAATGAAGCAGGGAGCCGACATAAGGCTCAATATGACAAGTGGATGCATGAAATACAATTACAAATTGATATAAATGGGATTCCTTGTGGGAGATGGCTAGCATAAAGTTCAAGAAGGAATATGAGGTTCTTGCTCAAAGACATGGCGGGACAATAAGAGACTCCCAGATGTAAGGGAGGATTCTCATCATGGGTACCAAATGGAAAAGCGAGATGTATCTAGGGAACCCATGTATAGGAAGCCTTTATCACTTATGTAATGTTACTTCCAGTAGAAGTGTGAAGGTTTCGTAACATTACGAAGCGGGTTCGTACCTATAGTGAAGGCGACATAATCATAGGAAAATGCATGATGCACATGAAAAAGTGACCCTATCCTATATGTCAATGTTATACATGTTATAGACACGAATGAGTCAAGACCTCGGCAAAAGTGCACCCAAAACGAGTCCCTACACCACAACATTAGGTCAAAACAACTAAAAAAGGTTAATAAGGGTCCAAACTATAGGCTAAGTGGGTAAACATTTCAAAATTAAACATAAATTTTTTTCCTGATAAGGATGATAGGCTACAATCTCAACAAAATTATGATCTTGAGTTGCAAGAAAATAGTGAAAAATAAATTCTTGTCTTAAATCCTTTTCAAAATGTAGATGTAATTTGTGAAAATACATTTATTGAAATAACAAACTCAGAAATTTTTTATGGTCAAAAGGGTATTTCTCATATTCAAAAGGTGGTTGTTGCATTTTAAGTTTTTCAAGAATGTACAAAGATTTTTCCTACTATGGATGATAAGGAAGATAAACATATGGTTTCTATTTCCTTGAAAATTGATCTTACATTTAATGAAATGGAACAACAACCAACAAATAAGAATGAAGGAGGGATAATTATTTTTTTTCCTGATAATCAACGAGAAGTGATTCTTCATGGTCTTGAAGACCCTTTTGTAAGTATGTTGCAATCATCAGAGAAGCATAACTTTGTACAATTCATGGACTGTGGATATGAAATTTTGTTTTATTTTGAGTTGCCAGATCCTGAATTTTTATTTATGTTTGGAGAACTTGGCTTTATTTTGAATTTCCAGCGTGTACAAAGGATGCAATAGTTTTGTTTTGGTTTCAACAGTTGTTTTTCAGTACAACTTTCAGTTTGTAGCTTGGGTTTGAGTACGTTTGCAAAGTTTTCAAAGTTTGGAACAAGTTACAGATTAAGGTTTTGGAATAGTACAATAAAATAGGAACTTGGTCTATAGATTCTTTGCCACCTCACTGAGAGGATAACATCCCCATTGGAGCCAATATTATCACATAAATTTTTTTATATAGACTTTTAGTTGCTATGAAGTTATCAATTGGTAAAAAATGGACTAAATAAAAGGATCAAGGTTTATAATAAGACCAAAGATTGTGACCCAAAGACTAGATAATGATGAAAATTTCTATGTTTAGCTGAACATATAAGTGAATTAGTAGAGCTTCTAAATTTTCCCAAGATACAAAATAATCGCGGGACCTCCAAAATTGTCCAAGCCTCTATTAAAATTAAAGAAAGTTTATTGTTCCACTTCTATATTACCAAAGAGTCATATTATATTCTTTCATAGGGTCATATTATAATCTTCATATGCCCATGTGAAAACAAATAAAAAGTTTATTATTAATATAAATATTTTAATATAAAATATTAATATTAATATTTAAATCCAAAATAATATGGATTTGTATTAATATTTAACCTTTTTGTATATTTCTTGCAACTTAGTTCTATTTTTAGATGTAGATTGGATTTGTATCCTAGAAGACAATAACAGTTTGTTAAGGTAGTGGTCTATATAATTTATGATTTGTAATGAAATGGGGGTTCAAATTTTAGAGAGAAAGACTTTTGTGTTGTAATTTTTCTGGATATTAATGAAAGCTTTCAAACATAAGTATATGAATTTTTCCCAAAGATTCTTGTGTTAGTAATTCTCAATTTGTTTCTTAGTAATTTTGTTTTCTTCTCTGTTAATCATGATGTTATTCCTCTATTTTGAGTGAAAGCTTAAAGATAAAGAATTCATCTTTGATGCTCTTTGTTATACATTCAAACTCATGCAATATTCTGTTGATATTATGACATAATTCATTCACTAATATATGCTCTGTCATGATTGATATGTGTTTATCTTCTCACCATCTCACTACCATAAATTGATGATTGATAAGTTGTTGGCTTCTATCCTTTGGGAGTATGCTTCACATTAGCGAGTCTTGAAAGCCTTTGATTGACATCTTATCTTGACTCCATGCCCAATGGTCTCTTTCTCCTAATCTTACCAACTGCAAACTAAAACCTATAATAACTTATATCTAAATATTCTGGCCATTGTACCAAAGAAGACAAATTGTTGTTGTAGTGACCTTGATGGATCCCCTCTGACCAAAAGGATAACTTTCAGTATAAAGATTGGTTTTAGGTTACCTCTGATTTTTATTTCCACAACCAAAGGAAATTTCTGAGTGATGACACTCTGTCTTGATTTTCTTCATCAATTTGAGTATTAACAAACTCCACAATCATCTCCAGAAACCTCATAATCTGCTGATCATCCTAAAAAAATTTCCAATACTTGACATTATCAGGAATTGAGGATGTATGCCTAACCTCGATCTCATACTTTTTGTTAAGATAAATTGGGTTTTTTAAAGTACTAGTTGTTTTTTCCAAGGTATCGACTATATTGTTTTGTTCCCTTGGAATGAAAGAGATATGATGTTATGTAAAAAGCTCACAGATGAGGAAGGCCAAATTCCAACCCCTAACCGTGGAAAAAAAACCTAAATACAAAAAAAAATACTGTATAAACATAACATAGGTTTATATAACATAGGTGCTTGTAAAAATAATTATAAAAAAAAACCCACCATCTCGTGCTCATAGAGGAAGGCCAAGTTCCAAGTTCCAACCCCTTACGGTGAAACAAAAACCAAGTACAAAAAAAATAGAAGAGAAGAGATTCTGGTGTACCTTAAATCAGTGGCTATGGAACTCCATTTGTTCTGTAGTTGGTGGTAGTATGGAACTTCAATTGTCTCTAGCTGGAGCCTGGTGGTAGCCTTATCTTCTCAGCCTATTCAACTCCATTAACTCCCTCGTGCCTGGATTGATGGCTTCAGAGTTCGGTAGGCAGGACACAACACAATTACAAAGGATTTTGAGCAGCATATCATAGATGAAAGGATTTTGAGCAACAAATCATAGATGGAAGGGCAGGCAGGCCGCAACACAGTTACAAAGGATTTTGAGCAGCAAATGGAGGGGCAGGAAGGATGCAACACAATTAAAAATGATTTTGAGCAACAGGTGGAGCCTTCGAGGGCCGTAGTTCGAAGGTGGGAACAGACCAGTTTAATTTTCAGAGGCTTCCAAATGCCCATTAATGCTGGGTAGTAGGAATTAACGCACTATGCAGAGAATATGGAAAATTGCAATAGCATAATTTTTTGATATTCGTACCTAGGCCATAGGCCACCTTCCCACCATAACTACACTGTCACCAACTGTTCCAGCGCCTGAGTCACTTCGAATTTTAAAACCTTGCCAACTCAGGTACATGCATTTATGACGGGTGGCTAACATGACCAAACGTCAAATTGACAGTTCTAAATTTTTTATGCACCTAGACGCTGACATGTGGAATCATATATTACCTGTCAAATACGTTTAAATTTGCTCCATATGTCTTGTACCACGTCAAATTCTATGCCTGGCACTGCGATTGGAAAAAGACAATAAGACAAAATAACTATACAGTTACACATAAAACTATTGAGATAATAAGACAAAATAACTATACAGTCAGACACATAGCCGTTGCACATGCATGAAGTAGAGAGCCTCCATAGCTCACCATAGCATGATGTCACCATAGCTAAAACCATGGGTTCGCGCACATGGGTTTTCAATGAGAGGACCCAGTGACGTACTTTCCCGGCAAGAGATATATACATTTTATTGTTTATGAATTTAAAAAATTAACCTGAAAACTAATTTTTCCATGTATTTTTTTTGTGATTTAGACTTTTCCGATGTACGTTTTGGTTAATTTTTCAGAGAGCATTAGCTAAGCTATGGTTGCACCACATTTTGTTCGGAGTAGTCTAACAGGTCGACGATTTCTCCCGGCGTTAGACTACTCCGTCTACCCACGCCGTTAACGTTCCCGTCGATGATCTCGTCCCCCCGAGTCCATCACATCCATCCAGCCAAGGGTCCCACATAAATATTCTTCTAGACTACTCTCATAATGAGTGACGATGACTTGCAAACCCAGGTTTTACTTCACATTTTTCATACTTGTAAATAATTTGAATGATACATTTTCCATATCTTCTTAGCTCTTATATTTTATGTTTGCAGGTTATTGAAAATCAGGCTCTTCCTGGCATCTTGCATCTTCTTACAGCCCATCAGACAAACAAATCCATTGTAAGAGGAGCATTTGTATAAATGTATACACAATTCACAGAGGCTTAGGCTTTGAAAGACGTTGAAGCCAGAGAGTGAGAAATGGATCTATGTTTGCAAGAGCCTAAAAATCCATTCAGTACATTTCATTATTGTATATTGCACTGCTACATAATCAGAATAACTCCGGATCTATTCACTGTCTAGCTTCATCTTTATATTGATAAAGATAAACAGTTTAACAGCTTCTGTATAACTCCGGATCTATTCACTATCTAGCTTTATCTTTATTTTGATAAAGATGAACAGTTTAACAGCTCTTAGATTTTTACCGCAGTTTCCAGTTCAGAAATATTACACATAATCTACATGTTTATGAAATAAACAAAGATTTAGATAATTACATATTGAATATTCACATAAGGATCATGACATTTAAAAAAATCACAGGCTAGCTTTTGAAATAATGAATGTATATATATATGACGATCAGTTATACATTTCTCTGAAAAAATATTTGTACATTCCAAGCTCAGGAGGGATAGACAGCCATGGAGAACGTGGAAGGATGGACGAGTCTGCTCTTCCTAACAATGGGAGAACAAGGTGTGGAAGATGCCAATGAAACCCAAGAAGAGATGAGAAAGTTTTGCAAGGTCAAGAAACGGCCTCACAAGATGAAGAATTCTCTGAAACTCTTTGGAAAAACAAGCAGATACACATGGTGAACAAATACAATAGTGGGGATAAGACAACATAGGGATAAGTTGAGATAAGCTCAGGTGGGATAGCACCCACTGAGGATCTATAGACCAGCGGCACTCTTAGTGTTCGTTGAAGTCAAAATTATAATGGAAGCTTGTAATCTCACTATATTCCTCACACGGCTTTGGCTTTCTTCAAATTGACGAACTCTTAAAACAACAGTTTCTTCATTATCGATGTTGTCCAGGGCCATTTCTAAGTAAATCTTATCTACATGATCTGCAATGTAATAGTTATGATCAGTAATCAAAACAAAGATACCAGGCAAATCATTATTTTTCTTGAATTAATCAATTTAGAAACACCATTATGATCATATCAAACACACAGCTTGAGAATATAGCAAAAAATAACTGGATGGATTCTGAATGAGAAACCTTACAAATCGTCGTCATCGTCATCATATTAAGAACAGTGATCTGAAAGCTGATAGCTATTAGTAAACAGCAGCCAAAAAGCTGAATATGATATATATACTATGAATATGTCACAATAGACGGAGAGTTGTGGGTTATGAATCCAAGCAAGGAGCGGTGGGGTTTATATTGTGATCCAAACAGGCTACAGCTACTGTCGTTGTGATGGAACAAGTGATATCATTGAAATACATGGGATTCCACAACACGGAACACGTTACACGCTGTGCAGTACACGGAGATCGATATCTATCGTAGGCCAGCTTTTGAAATAATGAATGTATATATATATGACGATCAGTTATACATTTCTCTGAAAAAATATTTGTACACTCCAAGCTCAGAAGGGATAGACAGCCATGAAAAAATACCGTTGTTGTTGACGCATTTGGTAGCTCATTGAAGTTCTGCAACATTCGGTAGCCCGTTGCTGTTGAAAAAAGAACAATTAGAATGTCAACCCTTCTCAATAAATGTTGATGTCAATGAACAATTAGAATGTCCTTCTCAAAAAATGTTGATGTCAATGAACAATTAGAATGTCATTAGAATGTCCATTGTGTGAACATTTCCCTTTTGAAGGTTGTAAGTATGAATCCACAAAAAACAAAATATATTTCCATAAATTGAAGAATTTTGGGTTCTTTCATAGCTTTTCTTGCACGCCGAAATCAAGTCAATTTCTTGCCGTGACCAGAGAGTGAGAAATGGATCTATGTTTCAAACATAGATCCATTTCTCACTCTCTGGCTTCAACGTCTTTCAAAGCCTAAGCCTCTGTGAATTGTGTTCGCCTCTATGAATATATTTATAACAAGATATCGGCTTGATTTTGTGGGGCAGAAATTCCAGAAATTGGATTCATCTTCATGGCAAGAAATTGACTTGATTTCGGCATGCAAGAAAAGCTATGAAAGAACCCGAAATTCTTCAATTTATGGAAATATATTTTGTTTTTTGTGGATTCATACTTACAACCTTCGAAAGGGAAATGTTCACAGAATGGACATTCTAATGACATTCTAATTGTTCATTGACATCAACATTTATTGAGAAGGACACTCTAATTGTTCATTGACATCAACATTTATTGATGACGACGGCGACGATTTGTAAGGCTTCTCATTCAGAATCGATCCAGTTATTTTTTGCTATATTCTCAAGCTGTGTGTTTGATATGATCAGAATGGTGTTTCTAAATTGATTAATTCAAGAAAAATAATGATTTGCCTGGTACCTTTGTTTTGATTACTGATCATAACTATTACATTGCAGATCATGTAGGTAAGATTTACTTAGAAACGGCCTTGGACAACATCGATAATGAAGAAACTGTTGTTTTAAGAGTTCGTCGATTTGAAGAAAGCCAAAGCCGTGTGAGGAATATAGTGAGATTACAAGCTGCCATTATAATTTTGACTTCAACGACCACTAAGAGTGCCGCTGGTCTATAGATCCTTAGTGGGTGCTATCCTACCTGAGCTTATCTCAACTTATCCCTATGTTGTCTTATCCCCGCTATTGTATTTGTTCACCATGTGTATCTGCTCGTTTTTCCTAAGAGTTTCAGAGAATTCTTCATCTTGTGAGGCCGTTTCGTGACCTTGCAAGACTTTCTCATCTCTTCTTGGGTTTCATTGGCATCTTCCACACCTTGTTCTCCCATTGTTAGTGTTAGAATATAATCCGTTAGGGTTATATTATGTAAATAAATAAATAAATATATAGTAGGAAGCCAAACAGGCTGAGCGGAAGGTGAAACCCAACCGCCATGTTATTTGTATAAATATAGGCATTTGCATTGGAATAAGAATCAATCGGGAGTTATACCTAACAAATGGTATCAGAGCAGGGCTGTCTGCCATAACTCCTGGCTGTCATTCTGCTTGCCAGTCCAGTCCATTGCCAGACTGCTCCATCAGTCTACCAGTGGCATGAGAAATCCAGTCTCTGCGTGCATATTATTGGTATAGCACAATACCTAACCCTAACCCTAATTCTTTCACGCTGAAGCCTTGAACTGTGTCCTCTTGAATTGCAAACCTCCATTTTGCGCTCTGTTAATTTGTTTCAGACTGCTTGAATATCGCCAGTCTGCCTCCAAAACGTTTTTTGTTTAGTGCTGCAATATTTTGGGAACTACAGAAACCCTAATTTTCTGTGACCGTAAAGCCTATCAGTGGCCATACCTCTCGTCCTCTTTTATTGCTAGCAGAAGCTTTTGAACTGTCATTACGCCTCCCGCAGTTTCCAGCCTGAGACTTAAAGGCGTGACATCTAGCAACAACAATTCCTGCACCTTCTCGTTGCTTTCTCCACTCAGAATGGCAACCTGATCAGCTGCGCCATAAGCAATGGATTCATCCTGGTTAATGCCCTTACATAACTCTTTACCATTGAAAATCTTGGAGCAATTGCTGTACTTTGGGGATGCGAGTTGAACCCCCAACCAAGACGACGTCATTTTTTGGATCTTGTCCATCTTGGCAAAGAAGACATGTTGTTTTTGCTCTCTCGGGCTCTCACACGATCGGAAAAGCACGGTGCTTCTCCATAGTCCACAAGCTTTATAACCAGAACGGAACAGGCAAGGCCGACCCTACAATCGAGCTGCGATATAAGAAAATTATCCTCATCCAAAGAACTATTATGAAAATGAATATGAAATTCCAAATCTTGAAGGGGGGATTCCTATTCTGGATCAACCTTTGGAATTTCCATATGAAGCACCAACTCCCCCGCATGAAGAAGTTCCAGCTACTTCACTTGAACAAGAGGTTCAACTGGATGATGTGATTGAGAGTCTTTCAATTCTC
>LPNX011087211.1:75305-118730 GCA_001517045.1 Pseudotsuga menziesii | reverse complement strand
ATAGTTTTGAAATCTTGCGGATGAACCCTTGAGCTTCAGCAGCTTTCCATCTTCGTATCCAGTCATGATGACTTGGTTGTCAGAGGACTTTCTTATTTCGATGATTCCATCAAACATGTGGATGGAATGGCCTTGCCGTCGAATCTCCACCAAGGACAGCAGGCTTCTCTGCAACTCTAGAATATAGAGAACGTTCTTCAAGAAGAGCAGACTCGTCCATCCTTCCACGTTCTCCATGGCTGTCTATCCCTCCCGAGCTTAGAATGTACAAATATTTTTTCAGAGAAATGTATAACTGATCGTCATATATATATACATTCATTATTTCAAAAGCTAGCCTGCGATTTTTTTAAATGTCATGATCCTTATGTGAATATTCAATATGTAACTATCTAAATCTTTGTTTATTTCATAAACATGTAGATGATGTGTAATATTTCTGAACTGGAAACTGCGGTAAAAATCTAAGAGCTGTTAAACTGTTCATCTTTATCAAAATAAAGATAAAGCTAGATAGTGAATAGATTCGGAGTTATACAGAAGCTGTTAAACTATTTATCTTTATCAATATAAAGATGAAGCTACACAGTGAATAGATCCGGAGTTATTCTGATTATGTAGTAGTGCAATATAGAATAATGAAATGTACTAAATGGATTTTTAGGCTCTTGCAAACATAGATCCATTTCTCACTCTCTAGCTTCAACGTCTTTCAAAGCCTAAGCCTCTGTGAATTGTGTATACATTTATACACATGCTCCTTTTAGTCTGATGCGGTGTGAGAAGATGCAAGATGCCAGGAAGAGCCTGATTTTCAATAACCTGCAAACAGAAAATATAAGAGCTAAGAAGATATGAAAAATGTATCATTCAAATTATTTACAAGTATGAAAAATGTGAAGTAAAACCTGGGTTTGCAAGTCATCGCCACTCATTATAAGAGTAGTCTAGAAGAAGATTTATGTGGGACCCTTGGCTGGATGGATGTGATGGACTCAAGAGGACCAGATCGCCCACCAGAATGTTAACGGCGTGGGTAGACGGAGTAGTCTAACGCCCGACGAAATCGTCAACCCATTAGACTACTCCCATTTTGTTCCAAAACCCTCATCATCCCGCTCAGAGCGCGCTGGGGGCGCGCATTCTACCTCCATGTGCGAAGGCTAACAAAAGCGTTGAGAGTTGCAGATCTATGGGCAAAAAGGTCACGGCTAGTGGGGCCTAACAGATGAGAGCAGTGTAGATTCAGTGTAGATTGTTGTTATCCGATTGGCTACTCTGTAATCTCACCAACAAGATTAGCCAATGGGATACCGACACGTAGTGAACCACCAATAGAGAACAGTGACTCGGGCAGATAAGATTACGGCGGCTCTTCCTATTTAAAGCAGTCACGCTCTGATTTTGTTCTTCATACATTTATTGCGAGAGCATTTCACAGGAGAATGTCGACGGGCGTAGGAGGGAGCGGGGCTCGACCCTGCGATGCCTATGTTGAGCATCGCGCACAGTGGTACTGTTCTGCAGATGACACGTACCTCTGCAGCACATGCGACACCAAATTTCACACCGCCAACTCCATCGCAAGTCGCCACGAGAGAGTCAGACTGACGACCACGACGTCCGCGGTTCGATTCCCCAGAGATCACTTGGCATGTTTGAGCTCCTCCTGGCTTCGCAAACGGAGTCACTCAGACCAACGGCACGGGAGGTCGAATCCTGGCGGACAGAAACCTTTGGTGTCGACTCGCAGGACGGATGAGCCACTGAGATGGCTCTGTAATCACCCCGCGAAGTCGGAGCCGCGCAAGGTTGTGGATGGCGTGAAAACAGAATTAGAGCCCAAGCGGTTGCTGGATTTGAATTTCGATTTCTGTTTGGAAAATGAGAGAGAAATGGAGAAGCCGAAGATCCAGGAGGAGGAGAGAAAATTCCACCTGCAGCTCAACTATGAAGAGGTCCTGAGCGCCTGGTTTGATCGGGGCTCTCCTTGGGCTCAGGCTCATTCAATTATGTACACTCTAGATGACACTACCTCAGAACTAGAGGTGAGACATTAATGGCTGAAACTATGAAATTCTTTAATGAATATATACAATTAATATATGTCTCTAAATTTCCCTTTTTGTCTTTTAAGGAAGATGAAGCTGGGTTGGAGTTTGGGCTTGTTCCGAATTTTGCGAGCTTGGGATGTGGGCAGCCATCCGGGAGGGAGCAAGCGCCCGGGTAGGTGCCGGTGATGATCCATGGTGGCGACGGGCAGAGGCCCAGGGCAGGCGGGAGAGAATCCTGTGTTATGAGATACCGCGAAAAACGTCGAAGCAGACTGTTCTACAAAAGGATCAGATACCATGTGCGGAAACTCAATGCAGAGAATCGACCACGGATGAAGGTTTTTTTAATTTGAATTCTTGAATATTTTCCATTGCTTCTTCAATTTAATTACAATATATATTTACTTATTTAATGAATATGGTTTTCTAAGTTATTGCAGGGTCGATTTTCTTATTTAATGAATATGGTTTTATAAATTAATGCAGGGTCGATTTGTTAAGGGGAGGGCAGATGAAACAGAATCGCTGCCGCTGTAAATAGTGTATGTGGATGAATTAATTAGGATATTATCAACTTGAAGACCCTGAATTTAGTTTTATTGAATGAAAATAAAGTAAAATATAATTTAGTATAAGAAAGTTTAATACCCTTAACCAATAACAAACTATATAGTGTAAACTACAAAACTTTCTAGCAATTGATGGTATGAATGTTTGTAACAGTTTTGGGAATAGTTTTCGAGTAAAATTTTAAGCTGTTTATATGCCGTTAAGGAGTAATCTTCTTAATGACACAATCCGATCATTCTGCATGAAAAAACTATTTTATATGTAATAATAAGTTTCATAGTGTTGAGTTGGCCTTCTCATTCTAGTTAATCATTTTCTGCTTGACAGTATTTTTTTACTAAAAACAATTAAATGTAAACTTTGATATGCAAAGTTAATTTCATATCCTTACCCAATAAACTATTTATTGCAAAAGAAAAAACTACCAACTATATTTTCAAGTGTTCATAATATATCGAAAAAAAATTCGAAGTGTTGATTGCTGCCATGTCGGCCTGGTTATCTTCTTCCATACCTTCGATTGGTTCATTGGCTAGTGGTGGCTGGGGATTATCTGAGGGTATAATTGATGTGGTGCGACTTGCAGCAATTTCGGAAGAGGTGTCAAGGTTTCTTACAAAAGTCGATTTAATGGTTGCTATAGTTCTTGGTTTTTGTCGTATCTGGCCAAGTTGTTGTGCTAGGAGTTGGCGTGTTGTGCTAGATTTAACTAGGGAGCACTTGGTATTTGCTGGGCTGAAGTAAACAGTTTTGGAAGTTTTTCAATAAATGCTTGGAAGTTGCCATCATGGTCGTACCTCTCTTTTAGGGTTTTTGGCATAGCATTTTTGCAAATGTCTACTGGGCTTATGGTGGGTATCTGTGTGGTGTCTTCCTTTCTAATCTAGGTTGGAGATGGGGGTGGAGGTGTAGACACTAGGTCGACAATGTTTTCGTCGAATGAAGGGGTTGTAGTTTTTACCTTTTTCTGCCTCCACTGCTTTGCTCCTGACTCGACGAAGTGTCTGAACCGTGTCTGAACTGGAAATTTGTTCGCTACAGTGTCTTAAATGATGTCGACGGCCGTAGCTACTAGTTCGTCTTCATCTTCTGATTCTGATAGGATAAGCTTGTGCTTCCCCTTCCCTTTTTCCTGAGTTTCCTTTTTCCTTGTGGTTGTTATTTCCTCTGCTAGTTTTTTTATTTTGTCTTTGGTTATAGCGTTTTCTGGGTTGTCAGATTCAATGTCTTCCTCTAGTCCTTCGCCTCCCTCCTGTTGGTGAACCGGACTTATGTTTTTCTCCACTGGTTTAGCCACCTGATGCTCAGTCGGTGTACTTCCCCTTTGGGTCGGTGGTGGTAAAGTTGTTATTTGTAGTTTGTTAGTGTCCTCTACTGGTGTTTCTTCCGACACGAAGGTGTTGATATATAGTCAGAGTTCATAGTCCTCTTATTTCTCCTGGTCAGTCAGTGGTTCTTCAATTGTTAGGTTTACTTCTTTAGCCTTTGTTGGTATTGATAATTTTGTATTTGATTATCGAGCTAGCTCTTGGAAAATCTCTTCGATTGTTGGGTAATAGTCGAGAGGTCTTGCTTTTGCTTTTTCTCCTTGCATATACTAGACTGTAGTGTGGTCGAGTTCTAGTTGGATGTGTGCTGTTTTTGGCAGACTTCTTCAGATGTTCTGAGGCACCCTCCATCTAGTTGTCTATATTTTTAAGTTTTGGAACCATTTTTCCAACAATACTTAACCATTTGCTAATTCCTTCAATGTTCCATTCTACGCAAATGGATTGAACCTCCACATGTGGAATTTGTGTGGTTCTCGGAACTGTTTATCCCCGACTGGGCACAAGTGGTACATCACTATCCAGCCTGTATCAGAGATGGGAACCTTATAATTCTGGCCAACTCCTGAGACTTCTCACATATAGATTTGAGTATGTCGGCAACATACTGAGCCCATCTATACACTTTTCATGTTTTTGCTATTGTGTCTACCGCTTCTAACATGTCTAGCTTTATATCACTCCCTCGTCTTGTAGGGGTGAGTCTTGTTGCTATGATTTTGGCTACAATTTGTGGCATCCAAGCTTGTATTTGATTGATCATTAGCCCTTTTGAGTTTTTTCCTAATGGTGTCCATGTTAATCGTTCTACCACTCCTTCTTTTATCCCGATAGGGATAGGGTCACCTTGGTTTGAGAGACCAGTCAACTTGTATATGACTTCTCCAGAGCTTTCTACTAGTCTGTCGAAGTAAACTTTTCTGTTGTGGTATCGGCTGATAATGAATTTTACCGCGGTTTCTTTCGTTCCTCTAAAACTTGCCATGAACAGTGTGTTCATGTAGTTCATAATGGAGCTATAGTTTATCTTCTCTGGTGCTTGTGTCTATTTCTTGTCAACATAGGTCCATTCCTTGATTTCAGCCCAAGTTTTCACCCATGAGGTTTCTTTTACCTTGGCGTTCTTGATGTTTCTTAGTTGTCTCATGAGTGGGTTTTTTGCTGATTGTAGTTCCTTTGTATTTGCAGCTGTAACTCTGGTTTGCTTCAGGGCCATTTCGTCGATCTCTTGGTCGACTTTTCTTACAGGTTCTCGTTTATCAATTTTATGACTGTTGAATTGTTCTATCTCTTCAAAATATGGTAAATGATATTTTTTTGGCCTGATATTTATAGGTGGAGCGGGTGATGTTTCTGTCGATGGATGTATTAATGACAGAAGTGATGGTCCAGCATGGTCTCTGGAGTTTGCGTTTATTGCGATTTTATTTTGGCGCTCCTTCTGTCCATAGTCATGAAGGCGTGATTTGACCTTCAGGGTCGTTGGTCGATGTCGATCATGCGAGTGGTCAATGGTGGTATGTCGATGGGTTTGATCCTTATTCAGACTGATCCGTTGGCATAAATCTCTTCGACAATGTAAGGTCCCATCCATTCTATGTGTAACTTTTTGGGTTTTCCTTTTACTCAACTGTTGTATAGTAAGGCGAGGTCCCCTATCGAGAAATTTTTGTTTTTGATATTGCGATCATGCCAAGCCTTCTGCTGCTATTTTTGGATTTCTTGATGTTGTAGAACGATCAGTCGATGTTCCTCTAGCTTGCTTAATTGCATCAGTCGGTCCTTCCTACCTCCTTCGACATAGACATGTAAAATATCTGCTATGATAGGTGTTTGATGTTGACAATGTAGTGGAACAATTGCTTCTTGGCCATAGACTAATCGGAATGGTGCTTGGTCGGTTGAACGCTTGTATGTTGTTCTGTAAGCCCGTAGTACTACAAGTATATTTTCGACCCAATCATCTTTGTCGGTATTGCAGATTTTTGTTAGGCCCCTTGTTAATGTTTTGTTGAATGCCTCGATTGCTCCATTCGACTGAGGGTGATAAGCTGTACTATGTCGGTGGTCAATTTTGAATGGCTATGTTAATGCTTTAATGGTTTTGTTAATAAAGTGTGAACACTGGTCACTGATTAGGGTTATTGGGCATCCAAATCTAGTAATTATATTTTCGTAGATAAATTTAGTAGCTATCTCATTGGAACATGAGTCGACAGGTTTTGCTTCTGCCCACTTGGTTACATATTCTACTGTGGTTATTATGTATCTTGCACATGTTCTTTTTGCTGGTATCGGGAATGGTCCTATGAAGTCGATGGCCCAAATTTCAAATGTCAAACTTGGGTTTACTGATATCAAGGGAATTTCTGTACTAGGCAGAGGTCGACCCAGTCGTTAACATCTATCGCATTGGCTCACAAAATTTTTACAATCCTTGTATAGTGTTGGCCACCATAGCCCTGACTGTTGGATTTTCTTGGCAGTTGTATTTGCTTGAAAATGTCCTCCTGCTGGTCCATAATGTGCTTCGTACATGATATTATCTCTTTCGTGTTCTAATACACATCATTTGAGGATGCCATCTAGACCCATTTAATATAAAAATCCATTTATGAGGCTATATGGTGCAACTTTCATGGATAAGATTCGTTTCTTTTTCATGCTCATGCCCTCTGGTGCTTGACCACTTTCTAAGAATTGATCCATTTCCTCTAATTCTGCTAGAACTGATTCTATTCTAAATAAGTGTGCATCCGGTAGGTCGTCTTCGACTCCTGTCGGCTCCTCTCCTGTGTCGATTCGTGACAAGTGGTCGGGTCTGACATTTAATTTTCCTGGTCTAACAATGACTTCAAATTCAAATTCTTGGAATAGTAGTAGCCATCGACAAATTCTCCCATGGTGTAAGGGTTTGTTTACAAGGTATTTTAATGCTTGGTGATCGGTATAAAAGATGAAAGGGTTGGCTAGTAGGTAATGTCGATACTTCTGTAGTGCAAAAACCATTTCTAATGCTTCTCTCTCTGTTGTCGAATAGTTTCTTTTTGCCTTATTTACTTTTCTACTGCTGTAAACTATGGGGTAATCCATCCCGTCGTCCCCTAGTTGTGTTAAGATAGCTCCTATTGCTAGGCCTGATGCATCGATGTGTACATGAAATTTGATCGACTAATTCGGGAACCTTAGGATGGTTGCCTCGACTAGCTTCCTTTTTAGTGTTTTAAATGATATGTTACATTCATTTGTCTAGTCGAACTCCTGATATTCTCTTAATAGTTCTTCCAATGGAAAGGTCATATCTGAATAGTATCTCATAAATTTCATGTAATATCTTGTATGACCAAGTAGTACCTTAACTTGTTTTGGGTTCACTGGTCGTTTTAAGTCAAGGATAATTTTTATTTTTGCAAAGTCGACCTTGATGCCTTCTTTGCATATAATGTGTCCTAATAGTATCCCTATAGGAGTTAGGAATATGCATTTCCTTATGTTCAGAGATAGTTGGATTTGTTGGCATCGTTCCAACATGAGCCTTAGCCATTTGCAGTGATCTTTCAGCATAGAGTATATTGTCCAATCATTGAAATATACTTCCATTGTTTTGTATATATATTCTTGAAATCTTTTGACCACAATTCTTGAAAATACTGCAGCTGCATTTTCTAGACCAAAAGGCATAACTCTATAGGCAAATGAGCCGAACTCACATACGAATGTTGTCTTTTTTTGGTCTTCTTTGGCTATTGGTACTTGGTTGTAACTTGAGAATCCATCTGTAAATGAGTAGCATTCATGCCCTGTGACTACATTTAGGATTTCATCTGCATAGGGTGTTGGGAATGGGTCTGTTAAGGTGACTTTGTTTAATTCTCTGAAGTCGCCACAGATCCTTAGCTTTGTCAGGTCGTGTTTCTTTGGTTGTACAACCATTGGACTTGCCCATTCCGATTGGTCAATAGGGTAGATAATTCCTGCTGCAAGCATATTATCAATCTCTTTCTTGACTATCTCTTTGTATTTATGAGCTAATTTATATGGCCTCTTCTTTACAGGCCGGGCATCAGGTTTAATGTCGATCTTCATTTCGCCCATTTCATGGACTAGACCTTTGAGATATTTGTAGTCTCTAGCAAATACATCCTGGAATTATTTTAGTAAGTTTACTATTTTGGTTGTTTGTTCTTCACTCCAGTAATTGCCAATTTTTGTCATTTTTGGTCGATCATTGTTTGATATGTCAAATTCTTTAGTTTTCACTTTGGCATCTAACCATTCTGGTGCTTTGGATCCATTAATTGGTCGGATCCCTTCTTTGAATTGTGAAAATGTAGCAGAAAATTCTGCTGCAGTCATTCGATTGGTATCTTCTTTGTCGGGTGTCTCGACTTTAAGTACTGTGCGAATTGGTTTTGTTGTTTCTGAATGGTATGATTTCCATTGAAAGCTTTTCCCTTCCGTATTTTCATTTTCCATTTGTAGTCTTGTTGACTGTGGTATTGTCTTGGTTTGTATTTTATTACATGTTATTGTCGATCGATCATAATTTTGTGTTAGGGTGTTATTCCCGGTTGGTTCTATAAACACTTTGATTTGTTTTGCAGTTTCGACTAACTTTTCGTTTTGTGTTATAAAGCTGAAGTATTTGATGAAATTCTCTCTAAGTTCATTCCATTGAAATGTTTCACCCCGTGCTTCTTCCATTTTGTACCATTTGTTTGGTAAGTCGGATAGCGTCGATGGAAACAGGTGTGGCCATGTACGTTCATCTTTATACCCAAGTCTTTTCCACTCTTTTTTGCATGTTCTTGTGTTCTTCTGGGTCTTTCCCATGGATGAACATAGCTATTTGTGCTTGTTTGGTTAGCCTCTTTCCTTCGAATCTTTCTACAAAGTAGGTCAAATCTGTTGTCCCTACAATCTTGATTGATGGGTATCCCACCATCTAGCAACTTGTCCTGTGAAGGTTTCTACTAAGCTTTGTAATCGGCCATGTTCACCAATATTTTTAGATACTTACTCTATATGTATAACCGGTGATTCTCTTTCTTTGTATCTTGGGATTTGTTTGATACTTATATTTGTTGGTTTTAAAGTAGGGTATTCCTTACTTTTCTTTTCGAATATTTTTGGGATGATGGAAACTAAGAAACATTATTGGACTAGTTTCTTCTGCACTTTTTGAATGGTCCAACAACCTCTTACTTGTGTCTTGTATTTTTCGACTTCCCAATCATATAATTCTACGTCTGAGTTGTATCCTATTGAATCTTGATTGCCTAAGTGAAGTTTTCCATAGACATTGGGTTCTGTGTAGTCTTCATTATTTTTTATTTGATATAATTGTCGGATGTCGACTTCATCATCAATAGGTTCTATCCAAGGTTCTCCTTGGGATGGATGGATAGTTACTACGACTTTCTGTCCATTCCCCTTTAGTTTTATCCTTTCTTTGTCTAAAGATATCGATGCTTTCATTTTTCTTCCCCAAGGTCGACCTACTAAAGCTGGTAAGGAACTAGATCCTTCCTTAGGGTCAATAATTTCAAAGTCAACTTTGGTCGATATTCTTTTTATTGTTGTATCGACATTTCTCCAAACTCCGATAGGTTCGATCAGACCTTGGTCGGCTAATTTGAGGTATATTCCTGACTCATATAGTCAAGGTCTACCCAATTGTTCCTAAGTGTCACGAGTCATAATATTTACTTGTGAACTGAAGTCGAGTACAACTTGTCGAACACGGTATCCTTCAATTTCTAGGTCGACAAGTGGGTCGACATCACTTTTGTCCTTTTGGTTTAGACTGCATATGTTTTTTGTTTGTTTTTCTGTATTATTATTATGCTTCATATTATACAATAACTCAATGAATTGAGATATCGCTTTATCATCTTGTACTAAACGTATTAATTCTTTAACTGTGCTTTGTCAGCTATTATCAGCTTCTTCTTGTCTAGCAAATTCTTTAAATATATTCGTTGCATCATTATACAATTGTTTTTGTTTAGCTGGGTTAGGATAATCGTTCTTTTCTTTTATTTTACTTATGCGTGGATTATCACTCCCAATTTTTGTCCCTTGTCGAGTTACGATATGCAGATTATTCGTATTGATTACATCATGTTTTTGAACACATGACAAGACATTAACATTTTTCTTTTTATTGATTTGATCAAGCATAGTAGGTCAATCCTCTAATGAGTGATCGCCAACTCCACAACTAGTACAAAATTTTAAATCAGTCTTGTCCTTGTATGGGCAGTATGCATATAGATGACCTTCTTTATAGCATGTAAAACACTGGATGGGACGGCGTGGTCAATTGTCGCAATTCCCAGAGAATCAACCTCGACCTCCATATCCTCCACGATGGTTATCGAACCAACGCTCATATCGATGGCCTGCATATCTTTGATTATTCGGTTCATTTTGATCATTTCTTTGCTGGTTTTTATTGTTTTTTTGTGCAACTGCATTTTTTTGGTAGACTGCTTGGTAGTTTTGTCGGTTCTTTAAGTTTAAGTGGTAGTCGGCTGTGGCGTGACTTTTTACTTCACAGCTGGCACACCAAGATGCTTTGTCATTTTTCATGTTATACGGGAAATATTTTGTTGTGTGTTCTCCATGTTCTTGGTAGATGTTGCAGAAGCACTTTGTCTGAACAAATCGAACATCCTGTTGACTTATGTCTTGTCGATAGTTATATTTAGAATGTCCGGTCGTTGAGAATTTTGTGCACCAGACATCCTGATTCTTGAGGTTAAGCTCTTTCAATGATTTCTGCATGATTTCTAGCTGTTATTCTAGTCTAGTATCCGTGGGATATGCTGGGAAATCTTCGTCCATCTCCACTTGTAGAGATTTGGTAAGCACATCTTCGTACATTTTAAACGTCTCCAAACTTATGTGCCGACAAATTTTCTGTGATAGACCTACAAGGAACCACTTAATTAATAGTTGTTCATCAATTACATAATCCAGTTGGCTAAGGAGGTATTTCCATCGTTTGTCATACTCTCGGATAGAATCTGCTGGATTTTGAGATGTTGTTTTCAACTTTTTGGTTGCCAGATGTTTTGCGTCTGGAGTTTTAAAGAAAGACAAGAATTACACTTTAATTTATGCTTTAGATGCTTGGGGATTTCTCTCAATATAGGTCATGTACCACGTTAGTGCTCTTTTCCTCAAGGCACTGGCGAACTGTGCCATTTGTCGATCTTCAGCTGTAACCTGATTTTCCTCTCATGTTGACTCACAGATGAACCAATGTCATCTAGGATATTCATCACCCTTGTATAGGGGGATATGTGCTAATCTGTGACCCATGTCAAAATTGTTGTCGCTATCTCCTCCAGGAGGTGGTAGTGGTGGGGGTGGTGGGAAGTTTTGCTTGTCTCGTTGTGCAGAGCTATTGTCGATGGAAATTTTGTTCCCATCGGTTGTTTTGTTTGTCGTTTCTTCTCCGACAAACAGTCGGTTCGGGTCGACTTCTCCTGTTGATGTCCAACTGCACTAATTTGTCTACAGGTCCGACTGTTCTGTATTTTCCCAAGCTATGTTTGGCAAGGAGGGTACTCCTTCATGTGTCGGGTAGAGTAAGTGGATACTTTGGTTGGAAGGGTACACCTGAAGTGTGACCCAGTTTCCTTCCTCCAATCGACGAATCGCTAGATGATTATCATCATTTACCTCGTCGTCTAGTTGGATCCATATACCAAAATCACCAGCTCTTAGGCTTACGTCTTCTTCGACAATGGCTTGTATCCCGGTACTCGGATTCGTTGGGGACAGAGGTCTTATCTCCTTGGGAACTTCTATTTGGAGAGATTAATGCTGCTCTATCCATAAGTCTTCTTCCATGGGTGATGCTTCTTCATCCACACCTTCTTCCTGTTGGTCATGACCCGACTCTAGCGGATTTATTTCCTGGTTTGTCACCCCAGTATTCATTCCTCTTTGTAGTGCTATAGCCCGTTCTCTTCTTTCTTCCCTTCTTTTTAGCCTCTTCTTTCTCTCTACTTTCTATAAATCTGCCATACCTTTGTGTGTCACTGTTCGTTCGATTTCCTTTTTAAGTTGACTTTTCATTGCTGGTGATGGTATCTCCTTTTAGTCGACTAGAATCCTCTTCACTTTACCATGACATATGACTAGCTACCTGACGCCTACCCGACGCTTTAGAAAGCTCAGATAGTTCTATTTACTTTCTTAGGAAGTACTCCCACTCCCTTTCGGCAATGAATTTCTCCCACTTTTTTGTTTCTCTGCCCAGCTAGAATTTGGTGGCGGTTTGTGCAGTGACGGAGGAGGTTCTACAATATGAACCACTCCTTTTTCTATCAGGAATTTGAACAGTAGGGCCGGTAGGGAGCACATGAACTGCTCAGTAAGGTCTGTATAGAATTTTTTCTGAATAGTTTCTATCGAAGTTCTTTCTTCTATGGCTTGCTCCTCACAGAATTCGTATGTGATCTTTTCAAACCACTCCGACAGGTTTGTTCATTCCACTCAAATTAGTTTCTCTAGTAGCTCTTAGTCCTTAGTTACTTTCGGCTTTTTCATCTAGAAGTTTTTTCAAAATCTAGGGTACCGATTCTACGAACTTCTCATGAGTTTCAGTGAATAATTTCTCCTTCGCTTGAGCAGTGGTTAATATGTTTCTCCTCACGTAATTCTGCAAATAATTTTCTATCTTACGCTCCCACCAGTTCTTAATCTCCTGTTCTGATATCATTTGTTTATAGTAATCTCAGATATGTACTACCGACAACGGAACCAATGTTGTAATCTCACAGATCACAGAGGGTTACCAATAATACACATTGAATCATACAGACATAACAGACACAAGAGATAAGAACATAGATATGGAATAACATATTATATTATATCATGAGGGTCCATAGATACACAGAACTGAACCGAGTTCTCATTTGGCTTAACAACCTAATATATATGATTTACAAACAATTACATATAACTACCTGTCGGTTTGGTCAACCGACATGACCTTACGCGGCTGACCTAATCTCTAATTAGTCAGCTATTCGACTAGTCGGCTCATCAACTAGCTCCTCCAACACTATTCTACACAAATCACCGCTATTACGTGTCCCATCACGTGAATAGAGGTGTTGAGGTCGAACATGATGGACCATCATCTTATTATCATTCATTGATGTATACGGTTAACAAATGCGAGATATGCCACCAATAATGATAATGGGAATCAAGGTACAGAGTGAAATCAAACAAGTGTGAATAGATGTGTTGAGGTCGAACACTTGAGAGAGTCCATTGATCAAGGGAAATTGATGTATTCCCAAATATGTCGATGGTGAGAGAAACTACCACTAATGACTGCAAGTCTCAAGGAACTCAATGGACTCTAGATCCCAATTCCAAAATAAATTATCTGAAGCTGATGGAATGGAATTTGTTGGAAGGGGGGAATTAAGGAATCCACCATCAACCAACACGAGGTACAAAACAACACTGGATAATTTGGAAGAACTTGGAAAAAAGGATGTACATGAACCAATAATTGTGTCGGGAATGATCGACATGCAATGACAAGATAACTGAGGAGTGGCTGACTCAAGATAAAACTTCCTTCAAACAAGAGCATAAGGTAGATGAAGATTCATAGGCAACATCGAATTAATATGGAAACTGGGACAACTCTGCGACATAAGAGGCATCGACAGAGGCTCCATAGGGATTGGAAGCATAACCAGTCGGTGGAGAAAACTCAGAGTAACGAGTATAGCTCCTAAAGTCATACTAATAACCCAACCAATAGATGGCATATACAGTGCTCTGTTCAAAGGCGACATGAAACAACAACTACCAAAGTAATATCATTTCCCGTCCAAATTTTTAATTTTTTTGGTCTTTTTCATATTGGAAAGATTGAAAAAGAATAAAATTTCTTATAGTACAGAACTAGGAGGAAACAAGTGTCGCGGGAAAGAAAACTAGTTCCAAGTAGTGGAACATACCTATGCTCAATGCAAGGAAGCATGTGCAGGATACCGACACTCGGGGGGGTGTCTCCTTTGGGTATGGGATGATCAAGATACAAAATATATATGGAAGGCTCTGCTTGGCTAGAATTGAGACAAGATCGGGATATACGGCTCATAAAAATGAAGCATAGAGCCGAAATAAGGCTCAATACGACAAATTGATATAAATGGGAGTCCCTATGGGAGATGGATAGCATAAAGTTTAAGAAGGAATATGAGGTTCTTGCTTAAATACATGGCGAGACTATAAGAGACTCCTAGACGTAAGGGAGGATTCTCAGCATGGTACCAAATGGAAAAGAGGGATCTATTTAGGGCACCCATGTATAGGAAGCCTCTACCACTTATGTAATGTTACTTCCAGTAGAAGTGTGAAGGTTTTGTAACATTATGAAGCGGGTTCGTACCTATAGTGACAACGACATAGTCATACGACGATGCATGATGCACATGGAAAAAGTGACCCTATCCTATATGTCAGTGTTATACATGTTATAGACACAAATGAGTCAAGACCTCAGCAAAAGTGCACCCAAAACGAGTCCCTACACTAGAACATTAGGTCAAAACAACTAAAAACGTTTAATAAGGGTCCAAACTATAGGATAAGTGGGTAAAAATTTCAAAATTAAACATAAATATTTTTCCTGATAAGGATGATAGGTTACAATCTCAACAACATAATGATATTGAGTTGCAGGAAAATAGTGAAAAAGAAATTCTTGTCTTAAATCCTTTTCAACATGTAGATGTAATTTGTGAAAATACATTTATTGAAATAACAAACTCAGAACTTTTTTACGGTCAAAAAGGTATTTCTCATATTCAAAAGGTGGTTGTTGCATTTTAAGTTTTTCAAGAATATAGAAATATTTTTCCTGCTATGGATGATAAGGAAGATAAACATATGGTTTCTATTTCCTTGAAAACTTATCTTGATTTTAATGAAATGGAACAACAACCAACAAATAAGAATGAAGGAGGGATAATTTTTTTTTTCCTGATAATCAATGAGAAGTGATTCTTCATGGTCTTGAAGACCCTTTTTCAAGTATGTTGCAATCATCAGAGAAGCATAACTTGTACAATTCATGGAATGTGGGTATGAAATTCTGTTTTATTTTGAGTTGCCAAATCTTGAATTTTTATTTAAGTTTGGAGAAGTTGAATGTGAGCCTCAATCAAGTGGTCATTTGCTTGATTGGTTGCAATGGAACTTTTTTATCACATGATTTTACAGTTGTTTCAACATGTTAGAGTAGGAGTGTGTTCATTAATATTGAAGATGAAGCATCCGTTTTAGTTTGATTTGCAGTTTCAGTTTGATTTTAGCAGTGAATAATTTGGTTTTATTTTGGTTTGGTTTCAACAGTTAGTTTTTAGTACAAGTTTTAGTTTGCATCTTGGGTTTCAAGAAGTTTGCAAAGTTTTCAGAGTTTGGAACATGTTACAAATTAAGGTTTTGGAACAGTACAATAAAATAAGAACTTGGTCTACAGGTTCTTTGCTACCTCACTGAGAGAATAACATCCCTATTGGAGCCAATGTTATCACATAAAAAATTCCATATAGACTTTCAGCTGCTATGAAGTTATCAATTGGTAAAAAATGGACTAAATCAAAGGATCAAGGTTTATAATGAGACCAAAGACTGTGACCCAGAGACTAGATAATGAAGAAAATTTCCACGTTTATCTGAGCATATAAGTGAATTGGTAGAGCTTCTACATTTTCCCGAGAGACAAAATATTCGTGGGACCTCCAAAATTGTCCAATCCTCTATTAAAATTAAAGAAATTTTATAGTTCCACTTCTATATTACTAAAGAGTCATATTATAATCTTTCATAGGGTCATATTATAATCTTTCACAGGGTCATATTATAATCTTCATATGCCCATGTGAAAACAAATAAAAAGTTTATTATTAATATAAATATTTTAATATAAAATATTTATATCAATATTTAAAACCAAAGTAATATGGATTTGTATTAATATTTAACCTTTTCTATATTTGTTGCAACCTCGTTCTATTTTAGATGTAGACTTGATTTGTATCCTAGATGATAGTAACAGTTTGTTAAGGTAGTGCTCTATATAGTTTATGATTTGTAATGAAATGAGGGTTCAAATTTTAGAGACAAAGACTTGTGTGTTGTAATTTTTCTGGATATTAATGAAAGCTTTCAAGCATAAATACATGAAGTATTCCCAAAGATTCTTGTGTTAGTAATTCTCAATTTGTTTCTTATCAATTTTGTTTTCTTCTCTGTTAATCATGATGCTATTCCTCTATTTTGAGTGAATGCTTAAAGAGAAAGAATTCATCTTTGATTCTCTTTGTTATACATTCAAAATCCTGCAATATTTTGTTGATACTATGACATAATTCATTTAATGATAGGTGCTCTATCATGACTGATATGTGTTTATCTTCTCACCATCTCACTACCATAATTTGATGATTGATAAGTTGTTGGCTTCCTATCCTTTGGGAGTATGCTTCACATTAACCGGTATTGAAATCCTTTGATTGACATCTTATCTTGACTCCATGCCCAATGGTCTCTTTCTCTTAATCTTACCAACTACAAACTAAAACCTATTATAACTTATATCTAAATATTATGTCCGTTGTACCAAAGAAGGAAAATTGTTATTGTAGTGACCTTGAGCAGTAACTCTGTTGAGGGATCCCCCTCTGACTGAAAGGACAACTTTTAGTCTAAAGATTGGTTTTAGGTTACCTATGAGTTTTAGTTCCACAACCAAAGGAAATTTCTGAGTGATGACACTCTGTCTTGATTTTCTTCATCAATTTGAGTATTAACAAACTCCACAATCATCTCCAGAAACCTCATAATCTACTGATCATCCTAAAACATTTTCCGATACTTGACATTATCTGGTATTGAGGCTCTATTCCTAACATCGATCTCATACTTTTTGTTAGGATAAATCGAGTTTTTAAAAGTACTAGTTGTTTTTTTCCAAGGTATCGGCTATATAGTTTTGTTCCCCTGGAATCAAAGAGATACGATGCTATGTAAAAGAGTTTCCAAATAAATACCACACCTCATTTCTATATGCTCTCATTTTGGGATGTTTGTTCTGATAAGTACCATTAAATTGGTTAACCACTAACTTAGAGTCTCCATGTACAACTACTCTTTTAGCCTTCAAATATTTCAAGATATTCAGTCCTAGAATTAAGACTTCATACTCAACATCATTATTCGTACATTCAAAAGCGAATTTAAAGGAGTGAAGCTTAGGGGTAAAAACGTGAAGTTGGGAAGCAATTGTATGACAAACAGAGTGAAGAAAAAGCGGATGCGTGGATGAAAACGCGAAAAAAAATTCAACCTCAAACTCTAGGCCGAGAGTTTTTGAGAGTTCAAACTCTCGACCGAGAGTTTAATAAAACTCTAGGCCGAGAGTTTGAACCAATAACGGCGCTGTATTTTAAAAAAACTCTCAGATGAGAGTTTTAAAACTATCAGGTGAGAGTTTTAAAACTCTCGGATGAGAGTTTGAACTAAAATCTCGGCCGAGAGTTTGGAGATATTTTTTCGGCCAAGAGTACCTGGTCAACAAAACCTGCGAAAATATCTGGCATCTTTCTTGAACCTACAACTTCAGCAAGCCCAAACCCCTACAAATTTTAAAGATTATTTGTCGAACTTGGTAGCAATGGATTCATCTCTGAATCTACCTTCCAATGATATAAAAATGGTTTCATTTCAATTTGAATTTCTATTTATTGATAATTTTTTTCTAAACCTTATCCCTTAATAATTTTGTTATTCTGAAAATCACCCGAAATGAAAATTCAATATCAAAACAAAGATAACACCAAAATGTTTGAAATATTCATAGAGATCGTAATTGACTTGTCCTCTTCAAAAGGGTACTTTTATTTTTTCCAATAAGTGTCACACTAAAAATAAAATTGAATCTCACCAACATGTGTCGATAATGCACCATTTTCTGAACTTATGGTATTTCGATAAATAATAAAAAATAGTTCTGAAGTCCAAAAAACCTCAAAATATAGTCCATACACAAGTTAAATCTGTGTAGATTATGAGTATAAATTTTGTTTCCCTAAAATGAATAACTATCTCTAAGAAAAATGGAGGGCACACAGGTCACTCATTATTCATACTTAAAATTTTAAAGTATATGTCGTTGGTTCCCTCCAAATTTTCCCCGCTATAAGTTGATAATTTTTTTTTTTAATATGAGTACGTAGCTAATTCAATTCTCTAAAACTTGTGTGTTTAGTTCAAGGTGAAATTTCTAAGGGAGATATCATTTTGAAGGGGTTGAAGTTGAAAAACATAAAATTTTTCCGTTTGTTTTGTCAAAAAACAAGCAAAATTGTTTCCCAACTTCATGTTTTCACCCTTAGAACCATTACTTGGAGACATTATCCATATACCAACACCATCCCCTTCTTTATTGATAGATCCATCAAATTCCATATTCCACAAACCTTCAACATCAAGTTCATTTCTCAAAATATGCTCTTTTTCAAACCTTTAGTGACTATCTTGGTCAGAAATTTCAGAACTGCTTGAATCTTACTCGTCGGGACATAGATTATAACAGAAAATGAATGAGCCAATATCGGTGTGAACATCACATATAGGATCATTTTTTATCTTGACTGTTGACCACATAAGCCAATTTTTTTCCCTATACAACCTCCTATATTGATCACCAAAAAGTGGAATAGTAGCATATGACATGTCCATATGCAAAGTTCCTTTTAACTTGGATGCCCAATATCTAGGCAAGAACATCCCAAATTTTGGTGGAATGTCTGCAACTACCACATCCATGACAATACTTTTGACAATAATTTGGGTTAAGGTCACAACCAAATCTTTAATCAAGTCCAAACATCTTACTTTCCTTAAATCAAAGGAGAACAAGTCTTTGTAAGGATTTGTAATATCTAATCCCAGAATTTCCACAACATCTTTTGGCATAAGATTATGTGATGCCCTTGAATCTAACATAGCATTATGGAGTATCATATCATGAATATTCAAACTTATATAGAAAGGATGCACATCATGATCATCAGTATTCTCTACACGGTGAGCAAACAACACATTAAAACTATCATCATGAAGATTCAAGGTATCAGGATGTTCTTCTTCTTCCCCTTTCACCATTTTGACAATTTGATTCTTGTACTCAGTGTTCTTCAAGATTTCATTAAAGGTGTTTGATATCTTAATATTATAGATTTCATTTTAAATATTAAAGGATGACAGAGGTTTCGCTGCTTCCCTTACATTGGAATCTTTCTTCCCCTCTGGGACCTTCTTAGGTATATCAACTTTACGATCATATTTATTGGAAATTTTATTCTTATATTGGCTTGTAGAAGGATGATCAAAAGGATTTTTATTTTCATTCACACCAACATTCATGATCCTAAGATTGTATCTCCTTTGAAAATCAGCCACAACATTTTGATATCCTTTTTGGTACTGCTCGGATTCCATCTCTAACATATTACAGTCCTTTTCTTGAGCAACAGTTTCATATTCTCCTCTTGTGAAATAAAAGTGAGGTTCATAATGGTCAAATAAATGGATTTGATAATCATGCATTTCTTTCTACGTCTTCTTCAGCAACAGAGTTTTCAGGGAAAGGAGGCCTGATTTGTTGGAAAACTAGATTTTTTTGGCCAGTTTGGTTTCTTTGGTCTCTCTGTCTTATTTGAGGAACAAGAGGTCTTCTGAAATTAGCATCGCTGATTTGAGGTTCTATTTTTTCTCTAACAATAGGCATGTTTTTCAGGGAGAGTCTATCCACCAATATTTCCATTGTTCTCATCATCATATCAAACTTTGCATCTACATATGGGGAAGTAGGATACTAGCTCTCCTACTTAACCTTATTTCTTTTAGTTTCCACCTTTTGTTTCATCTTTCCTGATGCCCTAATTTTTTATTCTACTTCTACAACATCTTTCAACATGTCAGGAAGAGTTGCAGACTTCATTTCCCTTAACATAAATGCAAAATCACTATCAAAGGAATCAACACAATGCAATTTGGAAGTTCTAACAGAAGGTTTGATATCAGTTGGGATTGAGTTATAAATTTCATGAATATAGTTGAAAATTTGTGTACTAACTTTGCATTATTCATTTTTCAGATTATTGTATTTATTTAAAACCTGCAAAGGTATTTTGTTATCTTCCCACCTTCCAAGGAAATATATCTCAAAATTATCATAATTGTGTATATTCCATGATGCAAGTCCTCTAAACCACTTCTTAACTTGCTCGCAAAAATTATGCCAATAACCTCATTTTAACATCATCATGATCAACTTCTTCTGAATCTATGAAATCACCGAACCTATCCAAATGTTGTTTTGCATTAATGTTCCATTCCCCATCACATAATATGATTATCTTAGCATAATTTTGAGGGAAGATCATGTAATACAACATGTAAGGAAAGGGGAGCAAACTTAGCAACCATAACTCTAGGGAGTGCTTGAGGTGGGTTTTGAACTTGTGGAGTAGTAGTAGGTATTTGAAGGGAAATTTAACTTCGAGAATTCTAGATCCCTTGTTCTTATTATAAACTTGATTTTCTCTAAAGAAGGTAAAATAATATTTTTCTTCTGAACTTTGTAGGTTTTCCCAAAGAGACTCTAACATATAGGATTGAAATTTTTTCTCATCTATGACAGTTTCAGCTAGGTCTATTTCATATTTTGATTTTAACAATGACTGTTCAAACTTCAAATCAAAGGAAATGTTTTAAATGCTAGTAACTTCTTCTTTTAGCAAATATAAAGATCTTTCAATTTGAGAAGTACCTTATTGGAGTTTTCCCTTTCCTTTTCTAAGAATCTTTTCTAGATCTTGAACATTTTCTAGTGGGTCAGAGTTCGGATTTCCTCTCGTGTGCACTCTTATTGAATCCAAGGTTTCCCAGTGGAGTTACCTTTCTTTATCTAACAATGAACTCACTTGAGAAAAATCCAACCAATCTCTGTATTCAAATTTATGTTTCCTCTTAGAAATCATATTTTCTTTTGTTTGTCGTTCTTTCGCAGGGAAAATTTCTCCTTCGCTCCCCGACAACTGCGCCAAGATGTTATGACTTATATTTTGCTCTGGTTGTAAGAGGAAGCTCTTGAGGTAACCTTTTCAACCAAATTTAGATTGGATTATGACCTTTCCAACTAGAGAGGACTCTCTCAATACTTTATTGAATAATAATCAACTCAAAGGGATCAACAACTGAAAACAGAGGTAAGGTCTTGAAGTATTTATAGTTTTTTTAAAAGATTTGTGGCTAATATGTCTAGAGAAGGACCATTGGGCATGGTTTCATAAAAATGGAGATTTTTTTTCCAACTTTTGGAGACAAGAAAAAAAGTCTTTCATAGAGGCAATATAGGTGTCATTCTACAGACAATTTTGTATTTGCAGAGATGGAAGTAGAACAAGGAGAATAATCTAGTGATATTGAGCACCTAACAAGCATGATTTCAACATCAACTTTATAAGAAAAAGGTAATTAATATTCAATTCCGATGAACCGGATCATATACCATGTATTCTTACCCATATTACTTTCACTCAAATATGTAGAAGAATAACAAAATGGATTGTAAACAAAGAAAATAAACATTCACATAATGGAAATTTACAGAATTCAAAATGTCAACACATGAATATATGCTATTCTTCAACACTTCAACTCCAAAATATTTATTAATCTTAAAAAAATGATATTTACAACTATAGTGGTCTTTTCTCTCTCACGTCTCAACCATTTACAAATATTCTTTATCCCAATATATATACATATCACAAAAATTTCCCCAAGATTAGAGCTCCCTAGTTCTTTTCCCAAAATAGTAAACATTTACAAAATTATGACACATGTGCAAACTAATCTCTAACTTTTATAAAGTGATTACATCAAAGTAGGAATTTTGGTACCTCCTTCATAAAAATAAATAGTAGCAATTACAAAAGATAACGAAACATTAATACCCAATCCCTACAAATTAGGGTTTCAATTCAAACTTCGAAACTTTATACTACTCAAGTAAGAAAACTCATATTCTATAGGGAAAAGACTCATCTCCACATGTGCAACATCTTTGACCATGTTCCAATCCATTTAAGAGAAAAACTGAGTGATTGGAGCAATCACGGACCGAACTGTGCATCTTCAGAACTTTCATAGCACTAGACTCTATTTTTACACTATGAGCGCTACAAGAGTTACTAAGTCTGTGCAAAATTTTGAATAACACCTCTCACTTAAATTTTTATAAAAATTGATGCTTATTGAAAGTCTATTGAGGTGTTTTGAGACATATCATAGATTACCATATCAACTGATACCTTATTCTTGTCTCCAAAATGAAATTACATTAACCCCTAGTTACATCCAAAATTAACTTTTACGAGTAAGAGTTTTCTCTATGTGCAATTTAGCATGTCGACCTATGTATGCTACTATCCTTCCTTGATAACTAAATCCAAAACAGAAGAGAACATAATAGTAACTCAATGCAACCAGGAACATAAATTGATAGTCACACTTCATTGTAATACCCATGACCAACAAAAAGAGAATAAGACTTTACTTCATATAACAATTCCATGCATGCTTTGAAGTTGAATTATCCATATAAATAGAAAAAAATTGACATATGAACTGAGGTGGAAAAAAATCAAGAGATTTTGTAGTATTCGTAATTCGATTCTAGCCTTTGGTGCAACAAAACTATGATTTCCAGAACTTTTGTAGCACTTTTCTTGTTTTTGTAATGTTGCCGCTGCAAAAGTTTTGAAAACTGTGTTTTCGATTGATAGATTCATCCATCCATATTTAAACTTTATTCAGGCATCCAAAGATACATTTTAATCATCCTTAGTCCTTCCATCATCAAGTTTATCAGCTACTTTAGCAAGAAGACTCAAATTCTTCCCTGCAATAATTTCATCTTTCATCATTTGTACTTCTTGATTTAAAGTCTTGTTTTCTTTCTGAAGAGGCCTATTTTTCTTGTATAGAATCTGAACTTGCTAATGTAAGAGTAGTATTCTTCTTAAAATTCCTATAGCATCCATCATATCCTTTTCATATAAATCCAAAATTCTAGACACTTATTCCCTATGTTTTATGTCTTCCTCCTTTAACTGAACAATCATCCATTGTGCTTCCTTCAGCTGTATTTTCAAACTTTTCAATTCTGGATCTTCACCCTATGATTGTACATATGGTTAGACCTTAGGAATATTTTTCGTCTTTCATTGAATAGGAATTTCATCTGGGTCTCTAATGATTCTTTTTCCACATGAGGTAACTTTCTCACAGTTGACCTAGTATGGGGCCTCTTAGCTTCCATTTTTTCTTCTGAAAAATCCATCTTTCTTCCTTTCAACTTCTTTTTAACTTTTTGACTTTCTAGACTATTTTTAATATCTATAATAACCTTGGGACTATACCGCATGGGCATATTACGCTTTCTCTTCTCCTTACTCTCCCCTTTTTCTCCATCATGCTCCTCACTTGAAACTGTGGGGGTTGTCTTTTCCGTTGAACTTGGAGTGTTTTTCTTTACTGAGGGAGTACTGATTATTTCAGGATCATATCCAACCAAAAATAGGAATGTATTCCAATCCATGTTCAATTTCTTAATATCTTCGATCACCCATACTTTGATTAGGAAAAAGTTACATATATAGTGTTCTTCTTTGTCAGGATTTGACTGCACTTTGTTTGCCATCTTTCCCAAGATTCTATACAGGTAAAAAGGAATGTCTAAGAACTTTTTCCTAGTGAAATGCAACAATAATTTCAAATGAAAGTGGTAAACTGTATAAAACCTCCATTCACAAGTGAAAATATTTCTGATAGCAAAAAACAATCTCTCATACCGCTCAGATAACTAGGCTTTAGGTATCCCATGTGTCAGATAAGATCCTCTATGATCTTCCTTCAAGAGTTCATCATAATTAACCAATTGGAACTTCATAACCTTAAAACAGTGCTCTCCATGATGAGGTATTTCAGTTGGAGAGGCAATGTAATCTATTGATACCTTGAATTCCAGAGAGCCCACTCTAGTCTTTCTTCCATAAAATTTGAGCATAAAATATTTGGCTATTTTTTGTGATACCCCTATAACTTATCACAAAACCTGGGACAACCAACACGCTAGAAGAATTCCTTTATATAAGGGTTTGAACTTAACAATTCTACATTTTGAGGCTCAAAATGAACCGCAACGCCTCCCTTTCTTCGTTTGTTTGCTGTGTTGGCTCGGGTCCCATTTTATGCTCTGCTCCATGCACCTGCCAATTGAGACACCTGTAAAAACAGGAATAACACTCTAGGGTATGGATGTCGTGAAGGTAAAACTTGACTCCACATACATGCACTAAGTAGAGAACACGTTGTGTTAAACCGACTTAAGCGACCCAAGAAACAAGATTAATGGCAATCATGACTCTAAGACACACCATTCAAATGACTGAAAATATTTTTCCCATTTTTAAAATCGCAATTATGATGTGACAATTTTTGTAATGCACATAATGCATGTTTGGACTCTAGCGCTACAAGGTTTAAGAACTTTGGTAGCATGCTCAGTTTGAAAACAACCACCGATGCTACAAAAGTTAAACACGTGTAGTGAAACGATAGGGGATGGAAAATTTAGATGGAATGTTTTTTGGGTTAGGCTTAACATGATTATACTAACATTTAAACATCCATTACACCCACTTTGGATATAATCATGACTGTTTATGCTTGGCTAAGCATTACATAACGTGAAAAGGACATGACCTTACCTTTGAAATTTTTTGACTTGGAGGTATCCAACCATGACCAAAAACTTGTAAAAAATGGGAGTACACTGATCCTACCCCTGTGAAATTTATAAGTGTTAACACATGGATTTAGAATTTCTACGTGGTATCAGATCCTAGGAGATTAGAGTTTCCACAAGCCAGACTTCAGATCAATCTTACTGAAATATTTTGCACCCTTGATATAGTCCAAAAGGTCACTGATCTGGGGAATGGGATACTGATTCTAGACTCCGATCTTCTTTAGAGATCAGTAATTGATAAAAAGTCACCATGTCCCATATTTCTTCTACACCAACACAATTGGACTCCCATAATGTGACGAGATGGGTTGATATGTCCTTTATGGAGTTAATCTTTAATCTGATGTTTAATTACGTAATTTTCCATGAGGGAATTCTTGTATATAGGACCGTTAGGTAAAGGTTCCCTGGGTATCAATTCAATGGAATGCTTGAACTCACAATGTATTGGCACCCCGATATGTGTGGTGAAGATGTATTTGTATGCTTCCACAATCTTGTCCACTTGTTTCTCTTGTGTAGAGGGATTCCATGTGGAGGTGGTAGATGTTGTTGTGATATTCCATTCATTTTCATAATGAATCATGAAGAGGACACATTTCCCTATCTTGGAGATTACCTTATGGTACTGCTTGGCTGTAATGAGGGACATTACAGTAGTGGGAACGGTATTTGGTATCCCGTAGAGTTTCTTTCCCAAAGAAATAATGAAACTACAAGGTCTAGAATCATACACAACATGAACTTTCCACATATATGGTTTTCATAAGAGAACATCACAAGATTCAAGTGGGGAAACATCACACATTACCTCATGTTTGATGGGTTTGATGTCGTAGGCAAGGTAATTTTTAGTGGCAAAATTTCGCCAATTGGCAATTTTTTTGGTTTTTTTTCAAAAAATAAATTCCCTATTTAGTGTCTAATATCACCTATATTACATAAAATATGTTTTTTTTTATCATAATATTCGCCAAAATTTACACATTTCAGTGTTAATTTTATGTTTCATATTTAATATTCGCCTACCTATTTATAAACATGTTTTTTTCAATCCAAAACAATTGCCTAAAATACTATACTTAAGTATGATATTAGAATCCTTAAAAAATACCCTGGTCGTAGGATAGGCAACATTATTGCAATATTAATAGTTTATGTGGATCGACCAACCGAGGGTGTAGGGTTTGGGTTGTGAATTTGTTGGAAGCTTCAATATTTTGCCGACCTCGACCGAGATGAGGTTCTTTTGGATACTACTATAAAAATGAAATCTAGTGGATTCCCCTGCACCCATAGTTGTGAATGGAAGAGGCATTCCCCTTCCTATGGCTCCTTTGACTCTTTTTTTTGGATGATGGATATTGGTGGTTGCAATGGTGGCACTATATTCCACATCAATGATTCGATTTCCCTTTGCTTTATTTGAATCAGAGTCTGATCTAGAGTCTGGCTCTTGGGGTTTCATCTCATCGAACAATAATTTTTTTGAGAGGCACTCATCAGTGTTGTTATACAGGATTTTGTGGAACTCACACCACTTTTTGGTGTCCTTCTATTTTTCATTACCCTTCTTTTCCTATGGCTTAGGTTGGTTGTCAGGATTTTGGTTTTCCTTTCTCTATCCTTTACTTTGATTCAGGGCCACCTTTTCCAAGATTCTATTACTGTTGATTTGAAAACCCAAACTCTCAATTAATCTTTTTCTTAAATTTTTTCTCAATCTTGATGGCGTATCGATAAGAATCCCCCAGTGAATATATGTCTAGGAAAACCATCTCTATCTGATTGTTCCTGGGTATGCCACTGCAGTACTTTAGGACCAAGTTTTTTCAAAGTCTCTTATACCTATCTTGAAGCACATGGTATGAAATATGTTGGTAAACTTTGAGATTGTTTGGTATCTCTCCTCGTTTAGAGTTTTCCACCTAGTGTATTGGTCATCATAGTTTTTTATTGGGTAGAATTCCTCCTTGATGGAATTGACTAGATCCAACCAAGTGGGTTTATTCCTATATATTTTGGACTCATCTCTCGCATTCCACTCTCATTATCCTTCCCACTAGTCTTTAATATGGGGGGAGCGACTTAAGATGTAGGAAAGTGATATTTTAGATGTCGAAAAAGTTTTCAACAGAGAAGTAACCCTCTAACAGATTCAACCATTTCTCTAAAGAATCGATATCTATTTTTCCTTCAAATAGGGGAATGCCAAAGTTAAATTGTACATTAAAGGGATTCACACCTCCAAAACGACTGCTCGTTGAAGGTGCATCTGTTGCCGCCGGCATTCATCGAAGGATATAGGTAAAGTTATCCATCATCTCGTTTCTCTATCACGTGCGAGATTACTCGAGAAAAAACTTAATAGGATATCGTTATCCATCATATCTCTTTTCCTCTCCCTCCAAGTGAGGCTTCTTGGGCCAATGAGAGTGGTTTTCCCCAAGCTCAACTAGTTCAAGACCTAACTCTTGATATTCAGATATTGTAGGGAAAATGCACTAAGAAACCATAAGACTATATTTCTCAGATAACATTGATACATATTTATGTGAGAATGAAATGAAAGAGAATATACATATTCACATACATAGAAGAAATACAGAGATACAACAAACTTAGATTCTATTAAAATGAATGAAACAGAACAGACTGTAAAATAAAAGCAGCTAGAATGGTGGTAGCTATATCTATGAGAAGAGGTGGAGGATACGCTCATTCATCACAAGATGAATATAAAAAGAGGCTAAAAGGTCCTATTCATCATAATTTTGATGAAAATAACCCTAAAGATCCAAAAACCTAACATTAGGAGATGAACCGTCATAACTTTTGTGGCCCCAAGGTGGTTAGTTAAAAAATCAACTTCCCAGGGTCATAGATTTTGCATACAATATCCATTTGGGGCGCTAAGTTTTCAATTGGAAAGATATATATGAGGAGTATATTAGTGTATTAGGTCCAAACAAGATCTTGCAGTTTTGGTTTCATTAGCTGCAGACCCAAAAAACATCATTGGGGGCCTCAAAATGGCTCTAGAAGTTCAAGACTTAAAAAACAATGGAAAATTAAGACAAAAATACTAACATGGAAAATTGTTTTGATCTAGTGGAATAAATGGGTGGCCACCTATATCCATATGGACCAACGATGTACCTACGTTTCTACATGCACTCATAATCAACTTCGACATCTTCCTATTCCTACATGCAAACACTTCTTAAAGTCGGGTGCTTATTTCAGCTGCAATTGGCACCTAGATGTCACAATTCTATTCATGCTTGATGAATGAAAGTACAATTGTCCCTATATAGTTTCAACTGACTTACATTTAGTAAACCAGTCATGACCTTTCCATTCAATTTTTTCAATTCCACAACACCCCCTTGTGTTACATACTTGATCACATACGGTCCTAACCAATGCATCCTAAACTTACTAGGGTGTTTCAAGAAATTATCCTCATAGAGGAGAACTAGGTATACTAACTGGAACATATTTTACTTGATATTTCAATCATGCCATGCCTTTTCCCTTGATTATTGTACTTGTTGATGGAAACCTGCAATAAACATGTCGTCTTCCAACTTTAATAATTGCGCCAACCTTTCCTCCACTTCTGTAGTAACTATCATTTATTTGAATACAACAATCCTTAATCTTGGCACAATTTACTCCATAGGTATCACATAATCCTCACCATGTATTAGTATAAATTAGGGTGTATGGCCTGTCAAATTTTTTCAAGTGGTACTATGTTCCCATAATACTGTTGGTATCCTCAAGTCCCAATCATCGCAGTTCACATTGCATATTTTGGTCAAGGAATTCTCTATGATTTTGTTGAAAGCTTTGATAGTTCCATTAGCATGAGTGTGGTTTGATGTACTCTTATGATGGTATATCTGAAACTATTGTGTTAATGTTGCAATAGTATTGTTCAAGAAATGTGATTTTTGATCACTCATTCAAATCCTAAGGAAGCTTAACCAAGTAAACACATTTTCAAATAAGATTCTTGTAGCAGTTGCAAAAAGGCAATTGTTTATTGTTTCAGCCTCATCCCATTGATTCAAATAAGCTGTCGTAGTTAGTATGTATCTAGATACCGTCCTCTTTGCAGGTGGGTTAATTGGTCCAATAAAGTTAACAACCCACTTTCCAAATGCTTGTAAAGTCACCTGAGGTACTAATGCCATTCCAACCCTTATTGAGGGTTTTCCAACTCTTTAACATACATCACAAGACCCGCAGTAGTATTTTGCATATTTATGTAAAGTAGGCCACCAAATTCCTGCTCTCAGTATGTTTTGTGATGTAGCCTTACATGCATATTGTCCTCCTACAACGTCGTCATGATATTCTACCAGTTTCATAGGACTTTCATGTTTTAACACACATCTTATCAAAATTTCACCTGGACCCAACTTATGTATTTGTCTTGCTATAAGTTGATAGTCTGCTACATTTACAACTAATTTTTTCTTTTACACCATAGTATAATCCTAATTAGGATTCATATATGTACTCAAGAACTGAACAATTTCTTTGAAGTAATTATCCACCATGCTCACTGAAAATAACTGCTCATTAGGCATTCTATCTTCTCATTTTAATGGTTCTTCTCCTGTCTACAATATCGATAGATGGTCAGGTCTTACATTTAAATTTTCTTGTTTGACTACAATTTCAAAATCATATTCTTGAAATAACAACAACCATCTACAGAGCTCCCCCCCAACACGGTCTTATTGACTAGGTATCTTAAGTTAGAATGGTTAGTATACATCTTCCTAATAAATAATGCCTAAATTTATGACGTGCATATACCATTTATGACCCTTCTCTTTCTATCCTAGTATAGTTCCTTTCAATTGTTGATAACTTTCTGCTAGCAAAAGAAATTGGGTCATTTATGTCTCCTTCACTAGGTTTTGCTAAAACTACACCCAAAGCTATATATAAAGCATCAACATGTACATGAAATTGCTTCCTTGAATATGGAAATACCAAGATTGGTGAAGCTACCATATTTTCTTTCAATGCATCCAAACTATGTTGGAATTCCTCATTCCACTAGAATTTAATATCCTTCTTCAACAATTTTTCCATAGGAGCAATAATCTATGCATACCCCTTAATGAATTTTCTGTAATAACATGTATGTCCCAATGTTTTCCTCAGTTGTTTCACTAATGTTGGCAATTGTAGGCCTGCAATAATGGCAATCTTAGCAATATCAATCAAAAGACCTTGTTTATATACTACACGTCCTAGTAAAATACAAAAAGGAGCACAAAATATGCATTTCTTTAGATTTAATGATATTTGGTACTGTCTACATCAATCCAACACCAATCTTAGATTCTCAATGTGATTCTTTAGCAAACCAAAAACTGTTCATTCGTCAAAGTATACCTCCAAAAACTTATGAATAAACTATTTGAAAGTTATGACTACTACCCTAGAAACAATAGTAGGGGAATTCTTCAACCCAAATGGCATCACATTGTACTAGTAACAACCCCATTATGTGGAAAATGTGGTCTTATGTCTATCTTCCTTGGCAATTTTAATATGATGATATCCAAGAAACCCACTAGTAAATGAGTAAGCTCCCTATCCTCCAACATTTTCTAGTACCTCATCTATAAAAGGGGTGGGGAATGGACCATGTAAGGATGCATCATTTAAATTTATTAGATTGACACAAATCCTAACTTCCCCTTTATTCTTATTTTGGATCACCATAAGGCTAATACAATTTGACTTTCCAATAGGTTCAATGATTCCTGCATCCAGCACCCTATCATATTTTTCCTTCACTTTTGTCTTTATATCTTGGATTTAATATGTAGGGTGCTGCAGATCCATTATTGTGTCTTCCATTTCAAACTCAGGGATTACACTACATGTTTCTTCCATCACCTTTTGTATCCTTTCCTTCTTATCAGCTATCTCATCCTATTCCTTCTAAAAAGTTGTTTATACTTATCCCAGATCTCATGTCTTTATAGAAAATGCTTCATCACGACAAAAGTATACTCTTCCCTTATTTGGATTTCCTCTACAATATGTTTATGTAAAGTATGTAGTGCATGCATAGGGATATCTTCCAATTTCATATCAACATGACTTAATTCTTGAGCTTAGTCTTGTATCTCTACTTTTGGAAAACTCAATTCCTTTGGTGTTAGTGTTACAATTCTAGACTGTGCAACTGAGGATGGTTGCGACATTGGCATTTCACCTCTTTCAAGGCCACTCTGTTGCGTACCTACTGGATAAGATGGGGTTATCCTTATTTTTTCTAATGCTTCTCATGGAACAGTTATTTGAACTGTGATTATTCCATACAGGTGCAAGTATTTTTCTGTAGCTTTCTTCCAGATATCCTTAGTGGTGTCCTTGACCCTTTCCATTAACATATCCATATCATCTTTAGTCAATGATAGGACTACACTTTCCTTATAAGATTTCCTCTTTGTTCTTCTCCCTTTTGTTATTTCTGGACCTTTTCTTTTATCCCTTTATGATTTTAATGTCGTGTTATCATGTCTTGTTTTTGTATTATACCAATATTAATTTTCCTAGTCTTCAAGCATTGTACAAAGTTATCAAATTCTATCTTAGGTCCTTCTATTTCACGATTATTCTCTATATCTAGTATATGAAAATCCTTGGGATCTTTATCATCCTGGTCTCCAGTAATGTTATTGCACTGTAATGCCTATTGAAATGTCGCATCCCAATCTGGCATGTTGTATATAAGCAAGGGCACTTATTCAAATACTTTCTTCTTGATAACTTGTATATTTGCATCCATTGTTGGGATCTCATCCTTAAAACTAAAAGTTGATTTAAAGTTTGTGATCCTATATTCTTAATATGCAGTTCCACGTCATAGTTCCAACTCAATATACCAATTTCTTGGTAGTGTATCCAATGTGTGAATAAACATTTGTACCCACTCCTACTTAGGTATAGTCCTCCATGTTGTAGTACATTTCACTAAATGTTCTGTAGGACTAGATAAACCATTATACTTCACCCTAACATACTCAATTCCTTCACCAAACCTAATATATAACAACCTTTTACACTGTGACCATCCTTCTATATTATTATTATGAGTTGTCCACCATATAGCTAGGGTTTCCTTCAGGGCTATGTCTAAATACAATACTCCTTGTTGGTCAGGAATTTGCAATTCAAACTCGAAAATAAAATAATCTATTTTTTTAATCCATCATACATAGGTGGATTACATACCTCAGTCCTAATCTAGTACAATGATCTAGTAATGTGAGCCCACCTTCTCATAGATACCTCATGCAACCTATTTTTCCAATTCTATATTCCTTCATCTGAATTTGATGCGCATGAGATGATACTACGCCAGGCTAAGATTGCCATCTTGGTAAGCCCTAAATGTTGGCACACTTACCCCCTATATTTTGGTGCATTACATATTATAGTATGTTGGATTGGGTCTATTAGTGGAATATTTTTATTATTTTTATTATTGATGACATATTCGGTCCATTAGTTTGTGCCCCTTTTTCTCCTATATATATACGAAGGAGACCTTATTTTATTCATCATATTGGTCTTTCCTTGTCTTGTGTATTCAACACATTGTGTAAGGAGGTTCCCCCCTTCAAGAGGATTTATATTCATATTCATTCTTATTTAATAAGGAATGCATTAATCTTTTATGGTATTTTTTTTCTCTTTCTATGCTATTTATGGGAACATGTTTCATAACATTTGGTATCAAAGCTTGGACACCTCCAAAACGAGTTATCTTGGAACTTTTGCTATAAATTTGTTTCTACAAGGTTTCAGATAGAGAGACTACAAAGCCATCTAAAAAAAGGACAATATATCTCTAGTACAATTTCCAGATCTTTATTCATTACAGATTTATATATATTTTCCATGGAAGGTAGGGTTTCTTACTAGTCCAAAACCTAGTCTAAAACAGGTGTTCTAGGAAAAAAATAGTCATATCTATAGCATGCGAGATCAAAATTGAGTGCAAACTGTTGAATTATAAAGAATATATACCAAAGCATGTTTTTTTTAATCTTTTTCATACTCATATACAAATATTGGACATGTGGCATACCATACAAGTTCTCTCTTCTGAAAGGATGAAAAATAAGAAGTGTTAGTAAATTTGAAATAACATTTTACTGGAACATCAAAATTAGGTCATACTTATGGCATTGTATAGAGGACATATCAGGATACAATAAGGTGAATCATGAGACACATAGGATCAAAATTGCAAATTTAAATCAATTCCAAGTCATCTAGTAAACAATCTTCAAATAAGGGTTTGAAAAAGGTACGACGTTTTAAATTTGAATAACTTTGAGTATAAGGATCTATTTGAGGTGAACCATAAGGTGTGATATATATTTATATTATTCAAAATTCCACCAAAAGGAAGTGGAAAAAATCACACTCCAATAAATCCACCAAGGGATTCATCCTTCACCTTTAATGAAAGTGAAGATCTATATCTTCTGATGTCCAAGTTGGAAGATATGAATAAAGGGACAGTGAGTAAGGTTGATTTAGTTAATTTGGAGACTAAGATGGAGGAAAGGATGGGACATATAGATGATAATATATAAATGATCTCTAAGCTATTACAAAATCCAAAATAAAATCTCGCTGAAGGTGACGATATGACCCTGGATACTCAGGAAGATAAACATAGTTTCCATGTTGAGAAACCTTCCATTAATAAGCATTTTCCAAGATAATTCAGTGATAATAATGGAATTAATCAGGGATGGTCCCCAAGGGGTATCCAAATCCCCAATATCGACATAAGGAATTTTGATGGCGATGCCCCATAACATGGATATTCCAAATGGAGCAATTCTTTGATATACACCAGATGCCAAATATCTAAAAGGTACCTATTACATCTTTCCATTTATAACATGAGTAGTTTGTGTGGTACCAATGGCTTTGTGAATGAAAAAAGAAATCTTTTATCTCTTGTTTTTTTTTACAAAAGAATTGATATAATATGATGATGATGTTAATGGCAATTCCTTCTTTATCAATGGCTTTGTGAATGAAAAAGGAACTTCGTTTTCTCTTGTTTCATTTTTACAGAAGAATTGATATAATATCATGATGATTTTAATAGAAATTACTTATTTATCCAATTGATAAATATAAGGGAAAATGGTCCAATAAGTGAGCACAATCAACATTTTCAAAAGTTGATTCTCAGAGTGGAGGGAATACCAAATGATAAATTGTTGGATCTCTTTGTTGGAATCTTGAAGGATAAAATACAAAATGAGGTGTGCCTCTTCAAACCCACATCCTTAGAGAAGTATTTCATGTTTTCAAGGAAGGTTGAAAGTAAAAATATGGCAATGACTGCTAGAAGGACAACCTTCAACACATATAGAGAGAACATGTTCCTTCTTGTAACCAACCTGAAAGGTTGACACCTCAACAAATGGATGAAAGAAGAGAAAAAGGCCTATTCTTTAATTGTGACAATAAGTATTTTAAGGGACATAAGTGTGGTGAGAAGAAATTATTCTACACCGGTTGTGAAGAAGAAGAAGAAGAAGAACATGAACCATCTCCGGTTGAAGAAATAGAAGATATTACTTCCAAAGAGAGTAATCCCACCATATATTGTCATGCACTGGCTGGAATTATCACTCCTCAAACTCTAAAATCAAAGGATGTATAAAAAATAAAAGGTAACATTGTTGATTGATTCTAGTCATACTCATAATTCATTCATTGTAAATTATCCTAAGTTCTCAATTGCTTTGTATACCCGGCACCAAAGTTTCAAGAAATGATTATAAATGAAGGAACTATCGATTTCTCTAGGAAATTCCATAATGTCAATATTACTATGGACGAATATGTATTGAATATTCCAATGATTTATATCCCAATATGTGGTGCTAATGTTGTCTTAGGGGTTCAATGGTTACAATCATTGGGAACAATGGATTTTAATTTTTAAGAAATTTTTATGAAATTCTCATGGGAAGGAAAAGAATTTGAGTTAAGGGGTGTCACAGGGAATCCTAGCAAGATGATAATATCTAATGGTATGACCACATTGTTGAAAAAAGGACGTTAATGTGTAATTTCCCAATTATTCTCACTATATGTTCAAACATCTAAGACTCATATTCCCTTATATCCCCAAAGGTATGAATAAGCATTCTAAGGTATTTGAAGATATTCCAAATGATATTCCACCTACTTGAGATTTTTATCATGTTATTCACTTAGCTCTAGTAAGTGTTCCTCCTAACACTAGGACTTACAGATACCCCTATGGCCAAAAGAGTGAAATTGAGCACATGGTTGAACAAATGTTAGAGATTGGCATAATTAGGCCTTGCCAAATTTCTTAGTCTGCACTAGTGGTAAAGGTACACAAGAAGGAGGTCACATGGCATGTGTGTCCATATTATAGGGAAAGCAACAAGATGGCCATTGAAGACAAGTTTTCGATTCCTGTCATTAATGAATTGTTAGATGAAATACATGGAGTAGTTTACTTCACGAAGATGGATCTATTAAGGATATCATTAGATTAGAATGAAGGAATAATACATTCCAAAAATAACATTCAGAATTCATGAAGGTCATTATGAATTTCTGGGCATGCCTTTTTTTCCTTAAAAATGCACCTTCCACATTTCAAGGTTTAATAAATTCAATTTTCAAGCCATTCCTTAGAAATTTTGTGTTAGTATTTTTTGATGATATATTAATATATAACAAGTTTTGGGAAGAACAAGTTCAACATGTTGACAAGGTGCTACAACTTCTAAAGGAGAAATAACTCTATGCAAAACCTTCCAAATCTTCTTTGGGGTACAAGAGGTAGATTATTTGGGTCATATTGTCTCATGAAGGTGTCAAGGTAGAATATAACAAAATTAAATCCATGAGGACTATCCAATTCTTAAAACCTTGAGAATCTTACATGATTCTGGTTACTGAAAAGAAGACATCAGATAATCAAATATGTGCAGAGTATTTAACTATGTTCTTCATTCAATAAACCATTCACGAGTACATTCATTCACACACTCACTCACTTATGCATCTATGCATCCATAAATCTCTTTCTATCTACGCATTTAGATCTTATTACATTAAATAGAACTCCATTAAACATGTCAAATATGAGACAACATGATCTGAACTCCTAAGAAAGTAAATATATAACTAACCTATCCTTGAGAAACCTCTTACAATATTTGAGTACATCAGTGGAAAATTTCCATTATTAAAACCAAACAAATCCTATCTATAAAACGGATTACAAGTTTCGACAACTAACCCTATCTTCTAGAAAAACTACATGAAAGCATTGACTTCTTATTCAACAAACATATGACTTTGGATTGATGCTCCTGCATCATATTCCAAGGGAAGAAAAGAATTCTCCATTTGTTCTTCAGGGTCTATATTGTACTCAACAATATCTAGTTTAGTCATCCATGCTTCATCTTCATATGGGTGATCTTTCCACTTGACCAAATATTGAAAATAATCTCTATTCCTGGTCTTCGTTGAAATTATTTTGTCAAGGATTGCTTCAATATTTGGTTGTTATTTCTATGTTAATTGTACTTCCCAATCTATAAATGAGCCATCTTCACCTGATATCATTTCTTCTGTTTGAACACCTGGATATTTAAAAGTATATAAATTTGAAACATTAAAAATTGGAGAAATTTGAAGATCAGAAGGAAGTTCTATTTCATATGAATTTGCATAAAACTTCCTCAAAATTTTACAAGGTCCAATATTCTTGAGTTTCAATTTATTATAGGTTCCCTTAGGAAACCATTCCTTCCTAAGATATGCCATTACTAAATCTCCAACCTAAAAATCTACTTCCCTTCTCTTCATGTCTTCTCTCTGTTTATACTTCCTCGTACTTTCTTGAAATTTTATTTTGACACTTTCCTGTAGCTCATGCATACTAGATGCAAAATATTCACCATCTTCACTTCTCCTTTCTTGTCCTCCCAAATTTATAAATTCATACACTCCTCTTGGATGCATTCCATAAACAATTTGAAAAGGACTCATACATGTACTCATGTTAGGTGAATCATTGTATGAAAACTCAGCTTGAGCAAGAGCTACATTCCATTGCTTAGGATTTTCATAAACAAGCACAACAAAAATTGAGCCCAAAATCCAACGGCTTCCATGTTTGAAATTTGACAATGCCTTGTTAGTTATTCGACATATGCATTTTTTTTTCCCGTCAGTGGAATAACGTCGAATATTTGACATCCTGCGAATACCTGTCGAAGATCTGACTACACCATCGTCGAATGTCAGCTAGTTCTGTTGAAAAAAATTATGATTATGCCGTCGAATGTCCAACACCATAGAGTCAAAGATTCTACATTCTGCTGTCGAAAATCCGACGGAGCCTTGTCAAATGTCACTTAGATGTGCTGCAAAAAACTTGCATATACCTTTGAATTTCCGACACTTAACCGTAGGTTTTGCGATGGATTTAGCGTCGGAAGTTCGACGGGCTCGGCTGTCGGAGCCATGGAAGTCCCATCAGACATCTTTGGGAGGATCTTGAAGATGAGACGGGCACGCGTTGGCCGACCGACGATTAATAGTGTCAGATATTCAACCACCTCGTCGGACATCCTCCAATGGCCGTCGAAAATGTGACGGGCAGTTGTGTAATTAACAATTTTTTTTTTGAAAGGTTTCCATTCACCAGTTAATTTACCCTTTGATTTCAAATCTAGAATTGTCATTTATGAAGGGTACCACCTTGGAGTTAGCGTGCAATAACTTTAAAGTGGTAGGCTACAATTTATTAGAAAAATTGGATGATGCTTTGTACTTTGACATATATTTTTTGATCATTTAATTAAATTTGTATACACTTTTCATCTTAACTCATCCTTGCATTTCCAAAAACCATACATAGTAAATTTCAATACACAAACATACACTATATATTTGATATAACACAAAAGGACTACATACAACAAGAATAGAAATAAGCATATCAAAAAAATTACAAAATGCAATTTCCACTATGAAATAGACAATACCTTATCACCTTCAACACAATAGATTTTGAGAAATCCATAAAGAACTAAAGCTTTTGGGTAAACATTCACATGCTTATCAGGGAAATTCTCCTTTAATAACATGTCAAAAGAAAAAAACAATAGATTATCGAGGCTACTAGGATTCAACAAATTCTGATAGCGTAATACAGAAAATGTCAGATTAACTCACCTTGTAGAAAATATGAGCAATATTACATGCACTGTGGAGTAATTTGTGCACAAAATTAAACATAACAAGTAAGATAAAACATAATCAAACCTACCATAAGATCCTGGAAACTGCATCATTTTTCTTTTATCTAGACATCTCCATGTCTAGTGTATGGAGTTAATGTTTTACTATACCTTGTGATTCAACTGACAACCGACATTGGAGCATATACCCTTCAGGAACTTAGTGTATATATCTACATTTTCTCAATCACGAATGTAAGGACATTTACCTCCCTCCTTATTTCATTTGCCAAATCTTGTAAAAAATTGGAAATACTGTTGTTTTTTAGCCAAACGACATCTGGTAGTCTGTAAACTCCATCTAACTTTCTCACTAGCTAGGGCGTGACTTATTGTCTTTGGATCCCTAACAAGTTGGTTTCCATTTCCAACCCTTAAATATCTGTTCAAATCCTATTCAAATAATTTATTATTCAAGTCCAAAATATAGTAGTAGCTTCATGGTTTAAACCCTAACATTACATAAACAAACCCTCAAATGTGTTCTAATTGCAAGCAAAAAAAATTCACTCTAGCTTGAAAAACAAACATAGATCCATTTCAGATCACTATGTATTATACAAATCCAAATGGGAACAAGAGCAAGTCCACTTACTGATTTCCACCAATGGATACCCACGAAGATTGCGAAACACAATGTTTATTCTGCTTCAAAACTACAGTTATGCAAATTATCTTTAGGATTAGTTTATGATTATCAAAACCTCATTTGAAAACAATGGATCACATGACAACTTAAATTAGGTTTAAAATTAATTTGAAACCTATTAACAACCTCTTCTCATGTTATTATGTAATAAGGATATTTTATTTGTTTACTTACAATTCAAGAAAGTACAATGCAAATTTTGGAATCAAAGTATAGAAAAAAGATAAGCTAAAATTACTAAATAGTCGTATGTTCTCTACAGAAAGTTGTATGCAACTTCTATTCAAATGCACATTTCTAACATAAATGCCTTTCTTCTACATATCTCCTACAATTCTGAATTCCCAACAACCTATTTAAAAAAAAACTGAGATTATAAACATCAAACCATAGATGATAGACAAGACATCAATACTGCAGGATGAATCGGACAACAAATAAGATTTCTTTATTTGGGACTAAACCAAACCTGATCTGGAGTAAGTTTGAATGTTTTATTTCCAATTGAAAACGAAACAATTTGCATGAGTATCCCAAATAGTTTTATTTTAAGACATGTCTAGATACATTATTTTATGATGATTCCATGACGATCCTTTTCCTTGTGATCTATTTTCATATTATAAGTGAACTTAATTTTGTAGCTAATAAAGTTCATGAATATTTATTATTACATACATGACGTAATTGTGGACTATGATCTTGGCTTAATTATATAGCCAAACTCATCATTCATGAGGTGACATTCTACTATTTTACATGTTGCCATCAAATCCTTTCGACAAGGTTTGGATTCTCATTTATAAAGACACGATAGTCTTTTTATTGGCTAAGGTTTTGAATATTGTTCAATTTCAACAAAGATTATTTCACATCTCTGTATTATTCAAAATCTGAAATCTACTAAAGGCATACGGTTACAATAATGTTGTATGATGGCAAGGTGATCTCTTATTTGCATAAGTGTAGCGGTTGTGTTATTTACTAAGGATCTTTGATTTTGTAGATTAAAGTAATGTTTAAAGAATTAAAATTTATATGTTTAACTATATTCATTCTTATGAAATTAATGTACTTTGGGTATATATTGTTTTTGTTGGCATTTTTTACACACCTACTTTCAAAATGTACATGGCGATACCTTGTCATATAACATGAACACTCAATATTACACATGTGGGTTAATGTCTAATATAATCCTAATATACAAGAATCCTAGCCATGGATTTAAACTCAAGTTAATGCATAACTTAGATTACCATGGTTTTATCAATCGGCTTGGATTAACCATCTCTTAGTAAGTTCGTACATTGTATCACCATGATGGCTATCACCTAGTGCGATTTGACATGGCAGGATTCATGTCATCTATTTATTGTGGAGTATGATAGCCATGGTAATGAACTTGGTCACTACACCATACTCTTTTAACACTTATCGGGTCATGATGCTTTCCATTGACTCCCTTATATGTACTTTCATTTCCATACATTCATGAACGGATATGGTTGATCAAAACAAATATACTAAGAGATTTGTTTTGTGTGTGATACCTTTTGATCATTCTTGAGGGTTTCATGTTTTTTTCATGAGGGTTCTCATAATCCCCATTTTCAGTAAGGGTTTTCCTCAGTCTTTCCCCAAACCCTTGGGTGTATCATTTACCAGTATTCTTAATGCTCTTCGTGCTCATGGGGATGATACATAGGAAAAAACATAATAGTTCAGAGTTAATTGATACTTACCAAGATGTTTTGCAACAATTTCAGAATATAGGTTGGGTGAAGTTCATTTACAAATTTCATGGTCATCACAAGAATATTGGTGTTGCATTTTCTCAAACATTAATGGTGAGATGGCTCACATTGGGGATTTAGAATTTCAGGTGGACAAAGTTTTGATAGCCCATAGTGGTGAATCTATAGCAAATGTTCAATATTGTACCTCATTGGTTAATGAGAGTAGCACAGGAATTGACCTATAACCTCAATATTTGCTACAGGAGGAAAATTCTCTCGTAAATACACTTGAACAGTCAGTTAAATAGATTGAAATGAGTATGCATGTATTTATTCATCAGAATCATGGTCAAACACAAAAAAAAACCATACAATTTGATCAAATGACTTATTTTTCTTGTCAAAACAATTCTAGAGGGGTTTCTCTAGAAGTCCATGTAGAAGATACTTCTGGAGATGATTTTTCTCAAACTATAGAACAAATTGTTAATCAAGATATGGGGAAGATGAGGGTAATGCAAATTATTCACAAACCACGTCATAACAAATGTTCTTCTTAGGCTAAAGCAAAGCCAAATAATGATTATTTCTGAAAAATTCACATGCACAGTATCCCAAAAAGGTATTATTGATGAGTACACAGTTAGACTATGTACAATCATTTCAACAGAAAACAACATAAAGGAATCTCACTTGACATCTCTCGCACCATCATAAGAGCACAAGCCAATCTATGAGCAGATCTTCTCAGGATTTATATGTAAACAATGCAGCTAATTTTGTCATTTTAGAAGCAGCTGCAATTCTCTAATCAGCTGAATCCCAAGAAATCCTACCTAATTAACACACATCAATCCATTTGTCCAGTTATCTTATGCCAAGAAGTTACTCATATTAAAGGTGCAATCTTACATGCGATACCACAATATAATCCTTTATCTTCTCTTGAGGAATTCTTATATAGGATCATTAAAAACCTAAATGAGTCATAAACGCTAACCATAAGGAGGTGATTCATTACATTTCTTTAATTTTTATCATTTTTTCCATAAAAAAATATATCCCCCCCATTACATCATTATGCATACCATGGCACCAACAACTGCACATACTTGGAATCAAATTACTAGTACCATCAAATTTGGGTGAGGTGTCAAAATCCAAAATTACCAAATTACAAACAAAATGAATAATTATTAAATAAGTTCACCTTTAAATACGACTTAAATATGAATTTATGTGAGAATAAACCAAAGGTAGCATAGTAACTTACCAGGTAAAAATTATAGTTAGTTTGAGTGAGGGAAATCAAGGGTTATGGCCAAAACAATTATAAAGCACCTTCTTAAGCCCCGATGATTGAATTCCATTAGCACTTGAATTTTAGTTATATGAATATGAAATATATAGGGATAAGGGTTCTTACCAGAGAGTAAATTGACAAGTAGAATGGTATGTATCTTGGGTTATATCAAACCCTCTCTATAGTCTTGCGAGTTACCAAAAGAAGGATTTTAAATAGAATTCACTATGCTGTAAAAAGGATTGTGCAACTCCAAAATGAAAAAAAGTAGAGAGGGGAACCTATAGCCACTTGGGAAGAACCATAGAGCTTATAATAAACTTCCCTTCAAATTAAATCAATCATATTGGAACACGAACTAGTCTAAGGGAGTGTAACATGAAACAATTCCTTAAACTCCGATAAAATAACGAAGGAAGAATAGAAATAAACAAGGAATCCTAATCAAACAAGAGAGGCTTCTAAAGACAGTTAGTCCCTACCTTATGTAAACATTATGTATATGTTTAAATAGTTTTAATAAATTGTTCCTTTTTTATCAGCAATGTATTAGGTTATAAGATAGTTTCTAAATTAGAAACTAGGTTACGGGGCTAGATGAAGCTGATTTGCACCATTAGTTGCAAATATAACATAGTTGCACCATTTAAATTTGATGCAGTGTCCTCTTTTTCCAAATGACTGGTAAATTCAATACATAAAAGGTGGTATATTGTCCTTTGAATGCTTCTAGCCTGACTAGAACAAGATTAAGAGAGACCTTAGATTCAGTTGACCCAATCTTGCGAACATACTTCATTTATCCATCAATAGAACAAGAATAGTACCCAAGAAAATCAATGTGGTGGTTATTACGTACACACTACCAAAGACACACGTAACAGGACCCTACATAGTTCCTTTAGTAAAAATATATAGTGCAGTTCAATTCACATATCTTGTGCCGTCTTGAAAAATTTGGGAATTATCCTCTGTACATTTTCTCAGTATAAAAGCAACACATGGTCTATAAAGCATTGCATATATTGCTAGGGTGGAAGTTCAACAAAACAATGCATAGAAGAAACAAAGTGAAATCCTGTCTTGTATAGCAAATTACAACAACATCTAGACATGCTTGGCTTAAATAATGTAATAAAATAAACAAAGAAAATTATCTCCCTTCAATCCTTGATACTGAGAAAATTCTTGAAATTGGTTCAACTATATATCTTTCATACTACAAAGATAGCATATAAATTTATCAAATGAGCATTATTGAGCATTCATTGATTGCTTGAGCATACAAGCATCATATGTGCCACACCCCTGTGGTTTATATTCTTTTATCGTGCAGAATCCTAGAAAACACCACTAACTTATACAAGAAATTTCAAAAAGATCAAAGGTTTGCAATCTTTACCGATGGACCAGCTAGAAAAGAAGTTCCAGAATATGCAATATAAACACAACCTCCAGCACAAAAACCAAC
>LPNX011087211.1:36660-74504 GCA_001517045.1 Pseudotsuga menziesii | reverse complement strand
ATTCAGTGACTGTGTAGTCACACCTTTTGTGGATGTTAAATTGCAACTTGAAAAATACACGTGATTACTGATATTGTCATCTCTAAGTAGATCACAACCAATGATATAAGATTAGAGTAATCTAGGGTAGGAGCACGATTTACCTCTTGTTTTTAGGATTTCAACACAAATCATAAGGTGTTGAAAATTACGAAATCCCTTTCTTTACCTAATACCAACATTTAGAATAGTCATGAAATTATACACAAAGCCAAAACATTGGCTAAGATAGCTTGCTTCTCAACATAATTGTATTGTAAACTGACTGGATGTTACTCTATGTTACAAGTATATAATGTTCAAAAGTTCAAAATACTACGTTATAATTTTAATTTACAATCACAAACAAGGATAAAAATATTGTTACCAGTATAGATTCTAGACAACATAGCTGAAACAGCTAGTTCTTGTTATAAAAAATATTGCATCTTCTACGGACAAAAGCTATTCCTCTGGTTTGAATTGTTCAGATCTAGAACAAATGAGGGAATGACAAAGGATGAAGACCTTCCCTGAATGTCGTAGACACCTGGAATACTGCTTCGATTGTGAACCCGCGTACCTGCAAACAGATCAAACATGCAAACACATCAAAGCTACCAGAAAATCATCTACTTATCCATGTTAGTGACTAAGGAATCTAACAACATGTACATGTGAAATCAAAACAACAGTAATGTGGGACGAAAATAAGCTTTTCTTTAAGAATGTATGGAGAAGCTTACAACCTTTTCCTTAGTGTCGACAAGCATATCCACAAGACAAACACTTCATCCCCATAAGCTCCAACTTTGCTCTCTATGCTCTCCAATGACTTGGGCTAGTGGTCAATACAACAACATAACAATACCTCTATAGTTCTCCCCCTCAACTATGGACATGAGCTTGTATTTATAGGGCTCAATGGATAGGAATAGTTGAGAGAATTGTGGGTGAGGTGGCTCTAATATCCTAACATGGGGATCTCGAGCTCAACTGACTCACAATGATAGGGATAAGGTACACGAGGCTCTAGGGTACCTCTTTTCTTCTCTTATGACAGAGTGGTTTAGATGAGAAATGCTTATGGACCAAAGACCATAGGTGGTGGCACCACTTCTTGAAAACAGGATACAGGTGGTGCTGAGCAAGGTACTGCTCATGGGCCACAAGGAAAATGTGGTGCTGATTTTTTTCAAGTATAATTGACAAACATAGTAGGTTTCCATTCTAAGTGCTAGGATTAAGGGCAAACATGGAAGTTAAGGGTCTTATCACATGGTGGTGACATGATTTGGGTATAACAGTTCTGAAAACCATCACACTGGAATAAATTTCACTTCTTGCAGATACCTTTACTAAGAGCATTTCACAAACAGTCTCTTATGTTTAGTGTATATTATTGTCAGCTTCCAGACAACTACCCAGATGAACAATTAGTCAAAAACCTCAAGAAAGCATTGTTTGATGAGAATCCATGTAACCTTCTTAGTCTTTCCTAAGCTTGCAAAATGGAATGCAGATAAAATCGTAAGGATATCAGACCCGACCAAGCAAGGAATTAATTCATACTACAATTCTATTTAAATAGATGTACAACATCAAAATTTCAGCAATTTGCCTATTATAGCTCACAACATTATCAAAAGTCATGGCTACAAATGGGCTTTCTTCAATAGAAATTTTTTTCCTTGGGAAATAACCTCGAATCCAAGCTATTTGCATCAGACACTAAAACCTATATAATTCTATACATGTGAAGAATAGCTAGGAGGTATAAAATGGAATACTTAAAATCCATTGTAGGAAAAGGACGAGAAACAACCTAAGCAAATGGTACCCAAGCATTATGTTTATGATTGATCAAGGAATTTATTTACCAAGGGGTACACTTCACTGAGGGAGTTTTAAAGTTATTTTAAGGCCTCTGGAATTATATGAATCTCAGGAATCCGTGAACATTGTTCTAATATTTCAAAGATATACTACATATAGCCTAAGCAGACACTTGGGCAACTACGAATAAAGGTGATGAGCACACTTGATCACCAAAAGGATAGCAATTAAGCACTTGAAGTAGGCTCGTGGTGATGAAGTCTACCCAATTTACCTTTTCCAGCATCAGAGTTAAATGAAAATACCAACAGTGGATTGTGGCTCTAAAAAGGGGATGAAAACAGAGCTCAACTCATCACAAGCACAAAAAAAAATCTGCAATTAGAATGAAGATCTTCAAGACCATTACCACTTTGAGGTTTTCCATTGGTTGAGAGTGGTTCTTGTCTTTAACTATGATAGCTTCAAAACTTCTCACTATAATATTTAATCAAATGGAATGCTTGGCATGTGGAATCCAAATGATGATTGGGAAAGGATACTAAAATGACCAGTTTTAATCGAAAGTTGATCGGTAGGATCTATGGAGGATGAGGCTTGTAAGACTGTATATTTAGCTAGCATGAGGTATTGACACAAATATTTACAGTTCGAAGAATAAAATATCAAAGTTTTTTAGGGGTTATAATATTATAGTTTAATCAAGCTTGCAGTATTCATGAAAACTCATTTCACTCTTGAGTCCCTTCAATTCATTTAATTGGGCCATTCGGTTCATAGGTTTTTCATTGGATGGACCGTGAGTGAGGTGACCAACCAAATTCCTTTGACCTGACATACAAACTGTAACCCTAATAAGATAGCAATATGAGACTAAAGAGAGCTTGCATATAGGAAATTAAGAGTACAGTTTCTGGTATAAATGAAGGATACAATAGAGGAAACTCAAGGTCCTATCTTGAAGCGGGGTGCTCCTGGTGATTCAAGAAGGAGGATTCAAGCGGGGTGCTCCTAATAATTACCTTTTAGCTTTCTCAATCTGCCTTTCCCCTTCAGTTTCTCCCCTTCAAATTTGTTATTGGAGTCCGGATAAGAAATGCGACGTAAATTGAGCTTTGACGCTAAAATAGTAAGATATTCACTAACATACAACATGTTTTGGTATACCGTATATCCTTCCATCTTAGAACCCTCAGCATGTGGCCGTTGTCTCACCAAACCCTTCATAAATTTCCAGTGCCTCTCAACCATCCACATGGACCTTGAGTGCACAGGTCCACACAACTCAATATCCTCAACTTGGTGTATGAGGTAGTGTTCCTGTGCATTGAAAAATGCTAAAGGTAGATGCTTCTACATTTCACACATGAGACGAGGAATTTCTCTCCTCCAATACTTTATATCTTCTTTATGGATTTCTTTAGATGTCAACCATCTACAAGTGACACAAACCAATAACGATATTTAACAACAAAAACATTAAATTACATATGATGAAATACTGCACAAAAAAACAAATATAAATTATACGGAGAATTAAAGAAACACTAAGCACATGCAAGTAATCGCTAGTTACCTCATGTATTTACCAAGATTATATATAACTTGTTTGAAATTGTTGTCGAAGTTGTCTGGGAGAGAGAGAGGTAGAACATATTGTATCAATAACGTCGGTTTCCAAGGGACAGCAGGTTCAACGCTGGTCGGCAGGGTGGATCATCCTATTTGGCATCAAGGCTTGGACCAGGGAGAGGCAAGGCTACAGGAGTAAGGATTCATGGACTATCTTCAGCTTGCTTAAATTTCAGGTATTTTTCTGTGCAACCCTCTCGTTAATGCACATATAAACGAATGAACTTGCCTGGAAATTGGAATAAGAATAAATGCCATTTTGTTGTAAATAGTTAATAGCCAGTAAATATTTAATTGCCAAACGGTTAGGTGTTAAATTCTTGTGTTAAAAGAACAAATTTTATTTTAAGTCCTCCTAAACAAAAAATACTTACATGAATGAGAGTTAGACAAACTTGCAAATAAACAAACACCCACAGAGCTAGATTTAAACAAACCACGCCATTTATTAAACAAAGAGTATACAAACAAGAAAAAAATATATACGCAATAAAATGAAAAAAAAATAATTATATGGACATAACAATAATAATTACCTTGATGAAGACGCGCCAATCATGTGTTTTGACCCTCGCAAAATCACCTTTTTTTGTTATGATATTCTTCAAGTTCACACAAAATCCAGTGGGAAATTTAATTTTCCACATTACTTCTTTGACAACATTGCTTTGTTGCTCCGTAAACATCCATGGAATTCAGTTTATATTAACTTGGTCTCTGTTGCTATGAAATTGGATGGAGTCTTTCATTGCATGGTTGCTTTCTTAAATGTCTTCGCAAGCTTTCAAAACTTTATCTTTCTCCCTCCTTAGCTCCAGTAGTCTCCATAATGTTTCAGTAACATTCTTTTCAATATGTGTTGTATCAAACAAATGAGCAATTTGTAGGTGCTATAGGATAACTTTTCATTCCTCATGGAAGCCCATTAATGCCTTCATGATCACGATGGAAATCATGAATATTAGTTTATAAATAAATTACATCATAAATCAAATATGGCCACTATAGTAAACAACTCACAATAAAAAATTAAAATACATAACAATTCATATACGATGATCCATACGTACCATGATGATGATTTCTATTGTATTGCATCTTCCAAAGGTGAGGTGTCATTCTCCGTGGTTTTAATGCAGTCTCCTTCTTCCCATTGAAAAGATTTTTTTCGTTTGTTCTATACCTGTGATTCTTAGAGAGGAAATGCTTATACTCGTCAAACACCTCCTTTCTTAAGCTTTTTGAGCGACGAGATTTTATCTTAGGACCACAAGCTGGACATGCAAATTTACCCTTTGTCTAAAGACCTACAATATTTAGATATGGAATATCTATGTCAATTATAATCATATATAAACTATTCTAACTACTCCATATAATTAAATGCAATTAAAGTGGAACTTAAAAATACATACCACAAAATGAAGTTAACCCAGGGGCATCATGTATTGTCCATACAACCATTGCATGGAATTGAAATTGCCTTTGTCGTATTGGTCTAGATACGTCATACATAGTGATGACATTCCATAACTTCAGTAGCTCATCTATAAGAGGTTCGATATATACATTCATATCTTTGACTTGGAACTTACCTGATTGATTTGAAGTACATATAAAATATATCATTATGAGAACCATTAAGATATATAAACCACACACAAGAGTAAAATAACAGATATATATATGAAATTAGGAAACATAATACGACAAATGAGATGCCACAACTACATTATAGATAAAATAGTTGTAGACACAAAAAACTTGGAATAATCATCGACAACATTATGTGCTCCCTCTTTATTGACAACCATGGAGGAATGTTATTATTGATAACAAAATAGGCCACACTGTGTAAATGGATTAACATCATCTGCTTCCAAATAAATCCTAAGATTATGTGGTTCTTCTTTAAAGTGAGGCCACTTTTCCTCCATATCTCTAAAAGCATAACCATCTGTAGGCATTCAGATAACATCATCTTGACTTCTATTCTTGGCACAGTAATCCATAAATTGCGCTATGTTTTTGCACCTGAACAGTCGTTGCAAACATGGAATGATGGGAATATAATGAAGAACCTTTTGAGGCACCTTTTTTGTTACTTTATCTATACGATATCTACTTACATGACATTCTGGACATTCTGTCGCAAATTCATGTTGATTATAATATTTAACATGGTCATCGGGGAATGCATGAATTTCTTCATAATACATTCCAATCTCTTTCCTAATGGAAGATAAATCTCGATATGTGCGAGGTCAAATATTTGATGGTGGTAACAAAAATTCAGCTATCAAGCTACAGAAAAAAAAAGTTAATGTAATAAATAAATAATATTGACGAAACACGCTTCATCCGTACGATGATAAAAAATGAGTTAACAATACAATTATTAGAGGAATACATATTAACTTTATCACGATCCTATATATGTGATGGATTATTTTACATACCTTAGCATCTATGTGATTGCAATGTTTGAAAGACCATTCATAACCTTCAAGTTCATTATCAACAATACAACAGAGAGAAGATTTGTTTTGCAGCCTTAATAAAGGGGTTCATATGCCTTATCGAGAAGAGGTATATTGTGAACATCATCAAAGTCATCATCATTTTCATTATCATTGTCATCTTCATCATCCATTCTAACATTAAATGAATCATGGATCAATGTATTTGTACCATCATCTTCAACTACATTATCGATATGATCATCTTGTTCAATATGATTATTCACTTGTTCTTCATTAAACATAGACGCTCCATGATTCTGATCCTGAACTTGTTCTGAAAGCACTTCCTCTGGACGATATGCTGTAGGGTGTCTTTCCTTTAATATAAATACATGGAAACATCAATATATATACATTAATATATGAAATATTAATATGATACATACATTTACCAAAACAAAGAACATAAAAAAATTTATAATGCTAAACCTACAAATGGACAATATTCATTCCCCCCCTCAGCGTGTCCATGTTCCCTGCAATGTTTAGTGGCTATTGAGATCAATATCATTCTCCTCTTAAATCCCATGCATTGAGTACACTGACAATAACATTTTCCATCACCCCTTCATTTTGCTGCATCCCATAGTCTAGCAAGCAATTGTCGGTTGTTTTCGTTTGGATCAGGAATATTTCTATTTGACATTTTTTCACAAAATTTGTGAATGAATACTATCGACAATATTAAAAAATCATGTTCCACACATCATAATTTTCTCAAGCAGAGGTTTTTCGAAGAATAAAAAAATCTCGAAAAATTGTTTGTCGAAGAAAAAAAAATTTCAGCAGCCGCCCGTTGAAGAATAAAACAATTTCGTAAACCGTGCATTGAGGAATAAATAATTTTTGCAAACCGTCTGTCGCTTCTACAACAAACATGTCAGAATGTTTAAAAAATTTTAAATTAATAATGGCATAGTCGTCGGATATCCAACGCCCTGAACATAGTTACCGTTGGAAATATGGGGCCAAAAATTTGAAATATGACACTATTTTCTTTGAAAAAAACCTACGAACTAGCGTCGAAAATCTGACACATAGCCGTTGAAAAACCTACGCACGAGTTTCGGACATCTGACACATAGCCGTAAAAAAACCAACTCCAAAGTATCAGAAATTAGACTCCCTCTTTGTTGAAAAACTGACTCCCAAGTGTTGGAAATTCGACGGTGCTAAAATAATTCCTCATTGTTGTACTTTTCAATGATTGTTGTTTGACACATCCGTATGAAACGTCGGATGACGTCAGATTTTGTGGTTGGATTTTGGGTTCAAATCCTTTTGTGAAGACTTCTAAAAATATTTCCCAATGTCCTATTTACACCTCAGTCCAACCATCTTTCTGAGGGTGATAAATAGAGCTGAAACTAAGATTTGTACCCAATTTCTTCCACAAAGTTCTCAAAAAATGACCAACAAATTTGGTATCCCTATCAAACACAACACTCAAAGGCAAGCTATGTAACTTCACAATTTCAGAAAAGAACAAATTTGTAATATTTTTTGCATCATTGGTCTTCTTACAAGCAATAAAATGAGCCATTTTTTAAAACCTATCTACTACCACAAAACTATAATCTTACCCCCTCTGAGTTCTAGGCAATCCCAGAATAAAATCCATACTGATGGAATCCCAAGGCCTGGTTGGAATAGGTAGGGACTGATACAGTCCAATGTTTTGTCTCATTACTTTGGCTTGCAGACATATCCTGCAATTTTCAACAAACTTATTGACATCATTTTTCATTCATCACCAAAAATAAAAAGCACTCCCCTAAGAAAATGTTTTGTCCTGACCAAAATGACCTGACAGACCTCCACTGTGTTTCTCCTGTATCATATTTTCTCTCATAGAATATTTTGGAATGCACAATTTATTATTCTTGAATAACCATCCTTCCTGTAACATATATTCCAACCATTGACTTCTATTGTGGGCAACTGGATTCTCACAAGCGAAATATATATCCTTAAAATCCACATCTTCCTTATACATAGTAACCAAATTTTCAAATCCCAAAGTACTAACCTTAATCTCCTATAAGATCAAATTTATTCTTCTTAAGGCATCAACAACTTTATTAGATTTTCCATTTGTATGTTTGATTACAAAGGTAAAGTTCTGCAAAAATTCTACCAACTTAGCATGTTTCTGATTCAATTTAGGTTGACTATTAAGAAATTGCAAAGCATGATTATCTGAATATAACACAAACTCTTTGGGAATCAAGTAATGCCTCCATGTCTTGAGAGATTGCACAACAACATACAATCAGTGTATTTTTTAAGGATTCTAATATTATACTTAAGTATAGTATTCTAGGTGATTGTTTTGGATTGGAAAAAACATGTTTATAGATAGGTCGGCGAAAATTGAATATGAAACATAAAATTAACAATGAAATGTGTAAATTTTGGCGAATATTATGATAAAAAAACATATTTTATGTAAATATAGGCGATATGAGACACTAAAAATGACCAATAGAGAATTTATTTTTTGAAAAAATCCCCCAAAATAGCCAATTGGAAAAATTTTGCCCCTAAAAATTACCCTGCATACAATTCTTTATCATATGAGGAATAATTTTGTTTGTCCTCATTTAATTTCTCACTAAAGTATGCTACTGGTATCTATTCTTGACTTATAACAACCCATATTGTTGTCCCATTAGCATTTGTCTCTACTTGAAAACATTTGTCAAACTTGGTAAAGCCAGGATAGGCTTCTCAGTGATCTTCTTCTTCAATAATTTGAAATTCCTGTCAGCTTCTTCTGTCCACTTGAAAGGTTGTCTACTTCCCCTAAAGGTGTCTATAATGGGTGCACAAATTTGACTAAAATTCTTGATGAATTTTCTATAAAAACTTGCAAGACCATGAAAAATTATTACCTCATATGCATTCTTTATTTGGATCCATATTCAACCCTTCTTCTAAAACCACTAATCCCAAATAAATCAACTCTTTCTTAAGGAAACTATACTTTTTTAGATTTATCAACAACTTCTCCTTTTTTAGGGTTTCCAACACCAATTTAAGATGTGTCAAGTGTTATTATTTATTTTGACTGAATATTAGAATATCATCCAGATACACTATCACAAATTTTCCAGTGTACTCCTTCAAGACCTCATTCATCAATCCCATAAAAGTGCTAGGTGCATTAGTAAGGGAAAATTACATTACTAACCACTCATTCAGTCCATTGTTAGTATTGAATGTAGTCTTCCATTCATCCCCTTCTCTTATTCGTATTTGATGATAACCACTTTTCAAATATATCTTTGAAAAATAATTTCAACCACTCATATAATCCATCAAATCATCAATGCGGGGTAAGGGAAATCTGTACATGATAGTGATCTTATTAATTGCTCAGGAGTCAGTGCACATATGCCATCCACCATCATTCTTTGGGATAAGGAAAATGGGTACTGCACAAGGACTCAAACTTTCTTTTAGCAAACCTTTATCCAATAGCTCTTTGTAACACCCTAGTTGTTAAGCCCCAGAATTACAATCCTTCATGTGACTTATGTTCTCTTGCATTATGGACTTATGATATTTTATATGATTTTGGAATTTTGACCTTTTCATGATTGATTTAATTAAGGACTTATTATTCATGTTTTATAGCATAACCTTGTACTTTGGCGCTATTATTAATGTTAATGTTATTACTAGAATCTCTGCTATCTTTGAATGTTGTTAATGATTGATTAAATAAACAACTGGCTCAGCAAAGGAAAATAAAAGAGTATGGGGGACCATGGATTCCGCAAAGTGAGGGGGAATGGGGACATCCCTTATAACTTATTTTTTACTTAACTTTGTCCATCCCAATTCATATTTGCACCTTGGTGAGATTAATAATCTTCGTCACCCAAACCTTGTACAAGGAACCCTATTCTCAATAATTATGGACTATGGAGATATTTTTGCATATTGTGCACACCTTAGTGGGCCCATATTGCATAGGGAACCCTCCTTGGGAATATATTCCCTCACATTTATGTGTTTATGGTCATTTATGAGCCCTTTCCCTAGTTTTTAGGGTTGTAACCTATTTTCTAGCTTCCACTCTTACACCATGCATTGATGATCCTATTTTTGTGCTTCCATGATATTTATGACCCCATTGGATGCCCTATCTCACCTATTTTGACATGATGTTTTGTAACCCCTTTTATGCATTAGTGTACCTCCATGTGCTCTTCATGGCTCCACTCCATAGTTTTTGGGTAACTCCTCCTCATGGTGCTAATTCGGGAAAGGGTATCTTTTCACTAAGCCACCACTCCACTAATTCAAGTTAATTATCCATGAGGAAGCTTAAAAATTACCTCTATCTATTTTGGGTTGATCCATTTGGGTTAGAGTGGTCCTCCTTATCCTATAAATACATATGCCATCTCCTTGTTGAAGTTAATCTTGAGCTTTAGACCATGTGATTTATGTTATCCAATCGTGCTGGGAATGTTGATATTATTGAGAGTGTGTTGAGACTTAGAGAGAGTCTATTTGTTTCATTTCTTCCATTATATCACTCTACTAGTCTAGGTTCTCACACAGAAAGCCAGGAAATGAGAATGGCGAGTTAGGTCACATCCCATAGGCAGTGAAGACGGACAAGAACGTAGTAGTTGGAAGTGTTGTATATCTCGAAAGAGGTAGTTTCGAGAGTAGTGAGGCTAAGCCAGAATCTACCCATGGATCCATGATCTCAACTCAGGGGTGAGTTTTTCAAGTGAGGAAGGATTTACGATGTCTACAGCTAGGAGGAAAGTTGTCCTGCTGCAACCAGTTGCTTATATTTGAGATAAGTATTTCTCTTATGTTATGTTTTCATTACATTATTTTATTTGGTATATGTGCAATGATGGATGATTGGTTATTTGAGTGTTCATGTATTGAATTTCAGGATCTGCATGGAGGAAGGATGAATCTCATATAGTATGTAATTTAGTTTCTATTCTCGTTATCTTCTTTCTATTCTTCTTCTTCATAACCATAAATTGTAATTTTGATTCTATTTTATTGATAGGGGCGCAACCATATATTCTCATTTATGTGTTGTAATACCTGTTCTATTGCATCTGAAGAAGTGTTTCCAGTGAACAACACCTTTTGTTTCATTGAAAAAGCTTTCCAAATGACCAAGATATGTTTGTTTTGGTCTGACAGATTTTCGGTGACAAGATGAGCACACCTGTCATTTTATTGTAAATAAATTTCTTGCATGATTGAGCTTAGTTGAAGATCTGAGGATGAGAGATGTATTCTATATGTAAAATTAATCAATGGCTAGAGGGTGGAAACCATACGATCTGATTTTTATTAGTGAGAGATGACTGTAGGGGACAGTCATCAGGAGTCAATTTTGGGGGTTGTAGTTGCAGCTAGTGTTCTTGTTTGCTATGGTTTCGGTGTGGCTGTATATTGCAGCTGATGTATGATCCATGATATGTGGTTTTCCTTACTTTTTATGCTCACTAAAAACACACACATAATAACATCGAAAAAGTAGATTAATTTGCAAATAATCAATGACATAAATACTTGGTTATTTATAAACTATGCTATCAAATAAACCCAAAATACATAGACTAGATATTCACAACGAATATGATGTTTATCATGTATTATTGATGTTCTTGTTTCAATTATGATATTTAGCTTGAACTTTGGAAATTGTTAATTGAGTGTCACAATTAATTATTTAATTAAGCGGTGTAATTAAATGTCGCAAACTTTGGTTATAATTGAATCTCTAGAATTTAATTTATTTGGGTGAATGGTTAGTCAGATCAATAGTAATTTATCTATATCCATTGTTATTAAACCTTATTTAGTCTTAATTTTATCACCTTTTTCCTTATCTCAAGGTTAGGGACATCACAAGTGGTATCAAAGCTTAAGGTTTCAACACTGTGGCTGTTGGGCCTTGTGCGAAGTTTCAAGTTACCTTGTAAGCATGCACTTGCATTAGATAGCTTGGATGAATGCACCTTAATATAATTTCACATTTGAGTTAGTTAAGTAAACTATTAGATTGGGATGGGTATGGACCTGAATTTCATCCAGTAAGGAGAAATATTGGAAGGATTTCTACCCGCCTCTTGTCCAATTGGGTAGATTGTAACTTAGAAATGTTGGCTAGTTTACTTTATAAACAAGAAGAAACGTGGTTTTTTCTAATGATAATTAAATTATACTAATGTGTAGTCTAATAACATAATGTTATTAATGAACACATTGCAATTCCCCGTGATTTATTGAGAAAGTGATGTGACTACTACAACTGATATTTTAATCAAACCTATGAAGACTAAGTATTCAACAACTAAAAGTTCAACAGTAGGAAGTCAAATATTTGGGATGGATATTGAGGAAGGATGGAGACAATATAGTCCCAAAGAGGAGATTGTTGAGGGAAGAAGGTCAACTAGACATAAGATGAGGAGTGAACCATTAATCTTGGAGGATCCAGTGAGGAAGTGTAGAGAGGATGAAAGAAGAATTCATATCCAAGAGCAGATCATGAATGATCTACAATCATTGAAGACCATAGAAAGATCCACTAAAAAGAGTAATAAAAGAGGTTATGTGAGGTATAGATCATATTCAAGGAGACCTTATCACTCAGAGAGAAAGAAGGGGTATGCATCAAGCAGTACAGAGAACAGTCCTGAAATATCTCCAATGAGATACAAGAAGAGGAGGTTTATCTAGGATGAACTAGTTGGAGAGTTAAGAAGAATCAAGCTCCCAACTTTTGATGGAGAAGTAAAGCACAGAGAAGATGTTGAATCATGGTTGATAGGACTTGGGAAATTCTTCCAGTTGCATTAGTATACATCTAATAGGAGGCAAGAGTAGCCATATACCATCTGCAAAGTAAAGCATCTATCTGGTGGGATCAACTAGTTAAGTTGAAGGACATTGATGAAGACAAAATATCTTGGAGGAAGTTTAAGAAATACTTTAAAAAAGAATACCTCTCTGAGCACTACTATGACAAGAATATGGAGGAGTTATTTGAGCTTAAGTCGAGAAGCATGACTATGGAGGCTTATGAGAAAAAATTTCTAGGACTTTTGAACTATGAGGACTTCATCAAAGATGAGAAGGTAAATATTCAAAGGTTCCTAAGTGGCCTTCCTGAATCTTATAGAGATGAAATATAGTATGATAGAACAAAGAACCTTAAGGATGCAATCTAGAAGGAAAAATACTTATATGAACAAAATAAGAGAAGGCCCCATATCAGAAGAATTGGAAGGATATGAAGAATAACAAGCAAGAGCAGAGAAAGAAAGGTTTGCAGCCTTCAAAGTTCAGAAACAATAATTATTACCAATAAGGACAGTCAAAGGAAGATTCTTCAAGTAAAATACCACCTATGGAATGTTGGATATGCAAGGAAAATCACTTTTACAATCAATTTCCACATAAGAAAAGTAATATTCACAACATTCAAGAGGCTTAAAATGTTGGAGATGTAGGTGGAAGTGTTCAAAGGATCTATGCAACCATAGATAGGAGGCAAGATGACCACCAATCCCGAATGATTGAAGTAGAAGGTAAGATTGCTAATAAAACCATAACTATTTTGATTGATTCGGGAGATAGAAATAGATACATTTCACCTAATCTTGTTGAGAAATGTCATTTAAAGAAAAGTAAACTTGAAACAGCAAGTCTAGTACAACTAGCTATAGGAGCTAAGAGGAAAATCACTGAATTTGTAAAAGTGTGTCCTTTAGAAATGAATGGAATGAAAACCTTTGAAGACTTCAACATCATACCCTTGGGGTCATATGATGTATTGATTGGCATGGATTGGTTGGATGCACACCACACAGTTTTGGATTTCCATAATAAAACTTATACTTGTTTGGATGAAGGGAACCAAATGACAATAAAAGGAATACCTAGACCCATATCCCTGAGGCAGATCGTAGATCTACAATTAAAGAAATGTCTTAGAAAGGGATACCAATTATATGCAATTCACGTGGAAGAATCAAAAGATGGAAAAGAGCCAGACTTTCAAGATTATCCAATACTACAAAATTTTGTAGATATATTTCAAGAACTGCCAGGAATACCTCCTAAGAGGGACATTGATTTTTCTATTGACTTGGTGCCGGGAACAATACCTTCATCTAAAGCACCTTATAGAATGAGTGCTCCAAAGTTAAAGGAATTACAAATGTAGCTAGAGGAGCTACTAAAGAAAGGTTACATAAGGCCCAATGTTTCACCTTGGGGAGCTCCTATGTTATTTGTGAAGAATAAAGATGGAACTCTAAGACTTTGCATAGATTATAGACAATTGAAAAAAGAAATGGTTAAAAACAAGTATCCCTTATCAAGAATTGATGACTTGTTTGATCAACTAAGAGGAGCCAAGGTGTTTTCAAAAATATATTTGAGGTCAGGATACCACCAGATTAGAATTAAGAATGAGGATATCAGTAAGATAACATTCAGAACAAGGTATGGACACTATGAATTCATAGTAGTACCTTTTGGTTTAACAAACGCACCTGCAGTATTCATGTGTTTAATGAATGGAGTCTTCAGAAAGTACTTAAATAAGTTTGTGATTGTATTCTTGGATGACATCCTTATCTATTCTAAGACAAAGGAAGAGCATGAAGAACATCTAAGACTAGTAATTCAAGTGCTTAGAGAACATTAGTTGTATGCCAATTAATTAAGCAAGTGTTCATTTTATCAAGGAAGAATCCACTACCTAGGGTATCATATCTGAAGAAGGTGTTACAATGGATCCTAATAAGATAAGAGAAATTATAGAATGGTCAACACCTAAGAATGTATCAGAAGTCAGATCCTTCATGGGGTTAGTTGGACACTACCGAAGGTTCATTAAAGGATTCTCAAAGTTGGCTCATCCTATCACATCTATGCAAAAGAAAGGTGTGGAGTTTGATTAGAATTCTAAGTGTGAAGATAATTTTGAAAAACTTAAGGAAATGCTTACCAGTGCACCAGTGCTAAAAGTTGCGGACCTCGAAGGAAACTTTGTTTTATGCACAGATGTATGCAAGAAAGGCATTGGTGGAGTATTAATGCAGGATGGACATGTGATTAGTTATGAATCTAGAAAGTTGAAGGATCATGAGTAGAACTATTCCACCCATGACTTAGAGCTTGTAGCTATCATCCATGCTTTGAATATGTGGAGACATTATCTAATGGGTAAAAAGTTTGAGATTGAGAACTGACCATGATGAGTTAAAATACTTGTTTGATCAACATAATTTAAATGCAAGACAAAGGAGGTGGATGGAGTTATTATGTGAATATGAATTTGACATCAAGCATATCAAAGGTAAAGAAAATAAAGTAGCCGGTGAACTTAGTAGGAAGATGCATGTGATGCATGTAGCAGCTATCAGCACTAACACATCATATTTGAAGGATAAGATCATTGAAGCCAATGTTACAGATGAAATTTATCAGCAGGTTAAAGAAGGGTTGAAAGAAAAGAAAATTCCACAGAAATTTGATAAGTATAAGTTTAAATAAAATGGGATACTCATGCACAAAGATAGAGTTTATGTGCCTGATGTTGGAGATATAAGGAAGATGGTTACAAAGGAAACACATGATGTTCCTTATGCCGGACATTCAGGTTATCAAAAAAAAGTAGCAGTAATAGGGAAACAATTGTATTGGCTAGGGATGAAGAATGATGTTGTAGAATATGTATCTAGGTGCATGGAATGCTAAAATGTTAAAGTTGAGCATCAACATCCAGTAGGATTGTTACAACCCTCGCCTATACCAGAATGGAAATGGGATGTGGTGATGATGGATTTCATCACCAAGTTACCTAAGAAGAGATTGAAAAATGATGCGATCATGGTTGTGGTAGATAAGTTAACTAAGGAAACACACTTCATTCCAGTAAAGACAACTCACAAAGCAGCTAACATTGCAAATATTTATATGAGAGAAGTAGCCAGATTGCATGGTATTCCGAAGGCTATAGTATTAGACAGAGATTAAAAATTTACTTCTAACTTTTGGAAAGTATTGTTTGAAGGGTTTGGTACAAGTCTAAACATCAGTACATCATACCACATGTTTTCCCTAAAGTCTGCTACCTAGACTACGGCGTCAACAATGTTCAGGCACCTCAATAAATAAAAGATTGTTTTCATTTTGTTTGGATAACAATGTAAATAAAATAGGTAGGGATAAAACAGGTAGAGACACAATATCTGAAAATTTCAGAAATACAAATGTAAAAGACAATAATCTTGCAGAAATGGATGACAAAGCAGTTAAGGTACATGAGATAAGCCTCAAGATATATAACTCCAAAAAATAAACAAACAGTTCATACTTGCAGCATATATATAAGTATTGGTCTTTAAAACAATCACTACTACATTTCAACCAAAAATCTGACGGCTGTATTGTCGGATTTTCGACACTTCCTTGTCGCATGTATGACACTATGATTTTTTTTAAGCGTCGGTGGCCTTTCATCGGTTATCCAACATCTTTCCAATTCGTCGGTTAAGCGTCAGTTCAGTTTACCATCGGTTAAACGTAAATCGTCGGTTATCCGACATTTAATTCATATTAAATTTAAAAAAAATCCTTTGCATGCCGTCGCTTAACTGACGGATTATGAAACCTAAATGTCGCTTAAGCGACGGGAGAAAAAAATTTATATAAAAAAATCATTCAACAGGTGTCGCTTAAGCGACGGGTATTAATGTTTTTTTAAAAAATTGCCGTCGCTTAAGCGACGGATATGAATGTTTTAAAAAAAAAATAGAAGAGGATTTTGTATCGAAGGTCTATTGACTGGAGCTTCTTGCTGACATTGCCTTCCGTAATTAACAGAGCTCCATCTATAGAATTATTGGAGAGGCTCCTATCCATTGCAAAAGGAAGATCATTAACGGTTCAAGTTTGATCTTTGAACAATGCAATATTAAAGGCATAGCATAGAAAAGATTATATATACTCACACTTTCTCAAGTTGCGTCGAACCCAAAACTTCAGATGGAAGCTGCCCATTCAATGTACTGTTGTTCATCACACTATGGAACAAGGCAAAGGGGATAGAAAAACCAGTTAATATGAAAGATAACAAAACGTGACTATCGAAGCCCAATGTTTATAATCAGATATGGTGTTTATAAAAAAACCCATTCGGTATGAAAGCTCTTTTTTGGACTTGCAATATAGCTTAAGATTTTAGGGATTGGATTGTAGCACAACATTCAATGCATTTTATGGGTATACTATAATGGGAAGGATCTTCATGGCTGAGGTTATTGGGGAACTATCTCTCTTACATGCCTTGCTTTTTTATTTGAGGGGAGGCACAGGACTAGTTTATTTAGAAGTCTTGACAGATTTTATGTTTCAGGCTTTAAGTCTCATCAAGCAGCACAGATCACAAGCTAGGATGAAATTTTTAACACAGTTGCAACTATTTGGAGGTTGGAACTAAAGCTGATATGCTGATTCTCTTTGCTTCTGTTGAACAAGGGCATCATAAGATGGAGCTTCGCTCTCTAATGTATCATTTAATGTAAATTTGATGATTTTAATGTAATGTAAGATGCATTTCCAATAAATAACGACCATCTTTTCTTGGCAATGAGAGTCTACCTGCACTCTCCTTTCTTGAAATTTTCTTCAATGCCAAAATGAGATCCCGTTTACGGTCAGTGGGCTGAATTCCATTTCTTCTAAAGATCAAACCAAAGAAATTAGTATGGCATGTTATATGAAAATATCACAGAAACGTTTCTACTTCAAATGCTTCCAAGTCCATTATCCTCACATGCACCATTTATGATAATATATCAAAACAAAATTGCAATGGTGCTGAAATTGTATTTGAAAGAATTTCAACATTAACATAGGTGTGAACATAAAAGTGGCAGTTTTAATCAAATTTTCCCAGATAATATAATCAAACAAGTGTACTACAGTAGCAACAGTGCACCTATACTCACAAAATCTGTCTAGTAGATCACAAGACATAAATGGGCAATCCCTAGAGGGAGCCTTAGAAAGAAACAATTCTGTTGGAACCAAATATTTACCTCATCATTGCACGCAGTTCTGCCACTGTCAGCTTTGTCAAGCTATCATCATCCTTCAAGTCCACCAAAATTTCTTCAATGCCAACTTCACTTGATCCTTGTCGAACTTCTGGACAGGGTATCTTCATGTCCTGAACATAGGTACATAAACATATTTAGGGAACATTGAAAGCAGTATAGACTCACAGAAATAAATTATTCCGAAAGGTACTAACCTCATATTTATCACTGCTCTGAATCATGGATATGTCGTCTTTGATTTCATTCTTCATTTCACTATCAACAATTGCACGAGTAGATTTTTACATGATATATCTTATGTCATGTTACATTTGCTACACAGATTTTTACATGATATATCTTATGTCATGTTAACTATTGAAATAACTCCAAAAGAACTTGCTCACTGTTAAGAGAATTTCAAAAACATGAAGCCAGGAGAATCTCAAGGACTCAGAGGCTAAGCTACAACCAACAAAACAACAACACTTCAACTTGCATGAAGTGCCTGTTGCACCAATCCTACTCTAGACGAGACAGAGAAAATATCTGCATTGGAAAAGGAACAGAGCACACATTTGGCTTTTGGAAGGGGCTCATATGCATATGAAAAGTAGGGTGATCTGGCTACAAGAAGGTGACTGAAACATTGCATTCTTTCACAAGAAAGAAGCTGCCCAAAAGGACCACAACATGCTTCTGGCAATGCATCTGCTCACTCTGTAAATTCGTCTATTGCAGAGGCATTCAACAATGGTGCTGACTAAAAAGTGCATGGTAAGGTAAATGTTAATGCTTCTAGCAATGCATTTGCCAGCATGTAATTTCGTCTATCACAGAGGCATCCAACAATGGTGCTGCCAGAAGAACCCCAGATATTCATCGTGGAGGTCTTCCACCAGGTAATGAGCCATACCCTTTTATCCGTGTTACTATTTATGTTTCTAAATAAAGGAATTACTTGCAATAAGTAAAATCAGTACACACTACTTGGATATTTCATTGGCAGCACCCATCAAGAGGCCATTATAAACTCATGCATGAAGGTGGGCTGAGAGCTGCGTGGTTGGAACTGCTAGACTAACTGAAACCTTACGAAACGCTTATTTTTGTTTATACTTTCAGAATCAAGCGGCATGTGATGAAATTGTGTCGCAGACACCATTGGTTTTCGATAACACCCTTATTGTTTTCTCCCGTGGGATTGAGAACCCACTGAGAAGACTGCTCATATTTGTTGTCCCATGTAGGATGAATTCCGTAGCTTCACCATGGTATGGGATTGTTTGGATCCTATTTCCATGCATGTTAATGGTTATCTGTCATTGAGCTTGAGTGTTTTAATCCACACCCTAAATAAAGAGCTTCTTAAGAGTCAATTTATCCAAGGACCTCAGGGAATATGGATACATCAGTGTGGGTAACAAGATATTTAGGCAGGCAATTCATTACCTAAACCTGACTAGTACTTGCTCCAAATGGTCATAAGTCCTGATAACAGAGTTCAAGACTATTCCTTGATGACCATTCTTAAATTTCTTCAACCTCACGCCCCAATCCCCCCAAGCTCCTCCAGTTGTTCTCACCACTCAAACTAATTCAGAAGCCAATGAAGGGTAGGTGATTTTTATGACTCTCGGAAGATGTTGATTCACTCAGGTCTTCTTTTTGTCTTCTATATTCACTAGACAAATCTCTATGTCACAAAGAGTGGGAGAAAGTGCCCACTGAAATGGTTGATTGATTTCCTACAATTTTGTGTGTGTTGATTTTCTAACCAAACTCTTTCCAATCTGCTTTATACCTCTCTAAATTTGGAAAAATTATTCAGGCTAAACCTGAAGATATGAGGACATTGCTGAGCTGACAGTGGATAGTGCCTTCTAAAGATTATCAAGGGTTGACTCCGTTTGGTCCAAGAGCCAGCTTGGGACCTAAAGTGGACTGTGGCTGTCTTGGCATTGTTCCTTTCCCAAAGGGAACATCTAAGGGGACAACAATCACCAATGGAGATTCTTTGAACTCTCTATTCGACCAACATCTTGATATCTACTTCTATTTTTTACTACTTCTATGTGTTATGTGTTAATACTAGAAGTAGTATCATTGACATATCATGGCCTCAAAGGAATTTGATAGGCAACTATGGGAGGAGTGAAGGCAATTAAGAATGGATTTATGACAGTCCATGACAATGATATGGGGGTCTTAAACAAGTTTTTGTGCTAGTAATAAGTCTTCATGCTCATGATTTGTGAATATAATCATGTGTATGGACCTTGTTAAGGTCAGATTACCTCATTTTTTGCTACAAGTTAAGGGTTGTGAGGATAGTTTATAACAACATACTAGTTTAAGGGCACCCATGCAACCATTGTTTGGAGAAATATCCAGACTTCTAAGCATCCATCTCTGTGAAACAATGAGATGTTCCGAAGCAGGTGACTGCTTTATTTGTTCGTTAGTTCCATCCCACTCCAGAAGAAAGGGGAAATATAGTCCCTGGGAAAAGAAATAGAAAATTTTAGAGAGCTCAAGGTCAACATGGTTTCAACAAAACATACAATGATCATACCTAAAGGAGACACTGTGGCCCTCGACTGGCGATATGGAAACTCTCAACAACCCCCATTCCTGGTCCAAAATGTAAGGTAATGCCATACTGTGCGCACAAATGTATCCAAGAACACGTACACAGACAAAAAGAAAAAGAAAGAGATGGGGAAAAAAAAAAAAAATTCAAGCATCAAATGAAGTGTGGTATAATAGGTAATTTGAGAAATAATATTTGATTGTACATCCTCCACTCATCCACTCAGTGCATTTTTTCATTCATTTCAAGGTCAGAAATAAGTTGTACATCTTATGCTGACACAGAAGTAAAAAGAAGACAAGAAAATAAAGCAAGAGTGGACTCACCACACGAAGCATAGACTGCCAAAAGCTTGGTGGTGAAGGTGGTCCACCAAATGGATCATTTGGATCACCATTTCCATTGTCATAAGGACGTCCAAGACCCATGCCATATCCACCCATTGGCCCCCCTATCCCATTATTATACATTCCACCAAACCCATTTGATCCACCATATCCTCCTCTATACATATTGTTGCCATAAAGACCACCACCATATGATCCTGCCAACCCATAGCCTGAATTGTAATTTGTCATAGAACCATAACTTGAATTATAATTTGTTGTAGAACCATACCCTGAATTCAACAGAATACAAGGTTGTCAAATGTGGAACGTCATAATAACACAAATACAATTTAAAAAACAATATGCAACAATACTGCTAGCTTGTACTGATAGTGGATACTAATGCTAACATGACCAGTGTTAAGTTTTAACTTACTGAAATGAACTCAAAAAATTATGAGTACATTAGTTAAACAGGATATAATGCAACACATTTACCTCCATAGTTACTTCCGTAGCTACCCTGCTCCCAAGGTCTTGCTGGCATAGGTCAACCAACAGTGCTTCTGTTAGCAAGTGGCACATTTCTTTCAGTAATGCTGCCACTGTTCACGATTCATGTCACAAGTTTATTATTTAACTGAAGTGAGACGTTGAAATCAAGAACCATCGAGTTTGGAGTTAAAATTGAATAAATTAGATGCTCACACGTGACGAGGATATTGGAGACAAAGTGGTCGTTTCATATAGTCAGTTATGTGGTATCCACCAATGTTAGCTCTGCAACATGATTCCATAACAGGCTCACCCTTAATAACCTGAAGCACAAAATTATTGTCAGAATCCTGAAATTTATGTTCTGAAAAAAATAGATGTCAGAAATAGATGATCAAAAAAATGATGAGGTAGTACCTACATTATTGTTATGCTCCAAAGTACAAAAAAAGAGTAAAGAAAATTCAAAAAAGGCTACAAGCTAATCATGTCACATGTTCTCAATGTATTTCATTCATTTCCACCACCTAATTCACACAAATCATGTTATAAGTTTACAAATTAGTCTTCATGTTCACTATTGTAGGAAAACATTTTGATTTAGTCATAAGCAAGCTGAATCACACAACCAGATCAATTTACCTTCAAAAGAAAAGTGATTATAGACCAGATGGGGCAAGATGGCAGACACAACAGAGTCCACAAATAACCACTAAAACAGAATACAAAATACTTTCTCAGGAAGCAAAGAACTTGTATCTCCACATGAAGAATGGGTCTTTTTTAGAGAAAGGACATGTCCTAACTAAAGGCTTGCTTATGAAAATGAGATGGAGTCTTGTGAGACCTCACAAGCTTCAAATGACAGCTAGAAATAACACTGTAGTACTAACTGCTAGCAACAAGCAACATCAAGCAGCCACTAACCAATTACCTACAGTTATTACTAGTTAAACTAACCTCTGATGTTAAGATTTAGTATTTACCCATACTCAAGTCCCGCTGAATGCAGTTAAACCTGATATGACACAAGGAAATGTATACTACAATTGAACACAACAGATTATGCCAAGAACTTGCTATGTGCCAAGCCTCTATCTTGAAGACACTGTAACTTGGCACCTATATAACACTCACATCTCATGGCGTTCAGATGTCAGCAACACAGGCCCAAGCTTATGGCATTGTTAATTTTGTATCAATGGAAAATATGTAAGACCTCTCGTGAATTATTGTGAAGTATCCAGTGATGTATTAGCAAAACATAGAATGAGTACATATATCACTGCTCAGGCAAAGTTTGAAAATGAACAAAGTTCATTTACTAACAAATACCAGCATAACAAGGACAATAGACACAAATCCATATAGAATAATAAATAATAAATAATAAATAAAATAGATGATAGAATGAATGAATATAAAATGACCCCATGATAGTATATATACAAATTGACTAGTCACATTGGTTAAATGGACATGTCCCTTAGTTAGGGTATGTGTGACTTCATTAATTGTTGCTTATTATTATTATCATCAATATAATAGATAATTGCATTCATTACATTGCCTTCCCATCTTGGTTGATGTTCAATATAAGAAATAAGTTAATACAGATTACACAAGAAGGAACTTTTCAGCTTCCCACTGGAACAGGCTATTTAGAATCATGGGTATATCATGCGGTACAAAGTGTTATAAATTTGAATGAGGGAGTCACAGAAGAGCATGGAATGGCTGATCTCTTTCAGCAACTGATTGACGTTAGTGGGGTTCATAACTGGGGTATTGTAGAACACAAAGTTCTTCAAGATTTGGGTTTAAATTGGTCTGATCTCTATTCTGTTGTTTGTCGCATTTTGGAAGTGTGGCAGAATAGGGAAGCTTCCCAAGTGCATGAGCTTATACTTGAAAGATATTGTTTTGTACTTGGCTGGATCACTCTATCAGATATTGATGTTAAGGAAGCTGGTGCTTTGCCATGGAGTCCTAAATTGGGTAGAGACAAGTTGCTTGAAATTGAATACTTTGTAAGTTTTAGCAGAATTCTGCGCCATAATGTTCATTTTGTCCATACAGGGGACTTAACCCTCATCTTGGACTGTCCTTTAATTTTCAGGGTTTGTAAGGCTACATCAAAGAAATGGAATCATGTCTTTAAGACATAGCCACTCCAAACATAAACCCAAGGAATTAGCCATTATTTTTCAGTTGATCTTTAATGGCACCAGTTGTTACCTCCTCAGAAATCTGAGTACAAGAAACATAATAATGGATCATTTGCATCAAAGCTTAGAGGAGCTGGTGTAAGGCCTATTTTCTAGCACTCACCGAGTCAACTAAGATCTTGACACTGCAATGTGTAAAGTAACAGGTGGGCACAAGCTTTATCCAATGATAAGTTTTGTGGGCCATGGAATGATGAATTAGTTTAATTAGTTAGGCAAGATGGTGAGAACACATTGGCAACAAATTGATCTAGCTTGTTAAATGTTAGCATGCACCATGTCGTGCTAAGCAATGGTTGTAAAGTATGTATTTTCTCATTGAACTGTAAGTATGTATTTTCTCATTGAACTGTAAGTATGTGTTTGAAGGAGTTGTAAGTACAACCTCTGCTTTTAAAAGCTGTCTTTGAATGAGGTAAGCGTTCAAGTCAAAGCTAAAGTTTTTTTGCTCATCATGATGCTAAGAATATATGTGCCTATGTTTTTTCTGACCTTATTGCAGGCTGACTGCTTTAAGGTAATTCTTCATGTTCTGTAAATATATATTTTCAGTATAAGATGAGCCATACATTCTCGGAACCAAGAGAAAAAAATGATATTAATTTTATTTTTCTTAAAGAATAAGGGTCAATCAGATATTTAATGACCTTTCATAACAATTACCATCATTAGATATCAAATCAATTACGCAGTTATGCAAGTAAAAGTTGACCATGACAAAAAATCAGCACTTTTGGGCAAAAAAATCAGCAATTTGGGCAAGTTATATTATTACAGCAGCCTTAAATTTGGTGTTCTGGGCTGTTCTGGGCAGCAAGACAGCTGTATAAGCCCTTTTATCAACCTAAACTTTAATTCTGGGTGCAGTTTAGAAGTTGTTCTAGCCCTAACCAACAGTAATCGGCTAATAGTCCTAAAGAAGCATTCTGGGCGCTAGAGCAGCAGTAAAATAGCAATGAATGAGTAATCTGGGTGTATTTCAAACCTTAGTCACCAATTAGACCTGAGATTTTTGTATACAATTGAGTAATTTTTCAAAGCAAGAGATGCATTAGGGGGAATTGAGGTTGATGCAGAAGTTTTCAATAGTTTGCTTGAGGTCATAATGACCATAAAGTTTGACAGGCTATTTGAGGGTATACATGATAAATGTAGAATCCTGTTCAATAATTTAATTCCCTCTATAGAAGAGAGATGTATGTATAGTGATCTATTTTTGCTGAAGAAAATGGGAATCCTGGTAAAATAAATGAACTCAAGCAAGGAGGTTAACTTATCTATTAAAGAGCATCTACTTACAAGTGCAACTGATATGGTGGAATGCCTGAGAACGGATCCTAGTAAAGTCATTTTGCTTAAGTTTTATTTGGGGAACACTGAGGACTCATTGATGTTGAACCAATCCAACAAGTTCCGGGAATTTATTGGAGGCAATGGTAACTTTTTGCCTTTAATTGATGCTTTGGATGGATGCCATAATGATTCAGTGAATACGAAGGTGCTATAACTGTTTGTTAATCTTTTAACAGGTGATCCAAGTTATATTAACTTGAAACACACCTTGCAAGAAAAGTTCTTATTGATGGATTCATCTTCTTTGGCTTCATGGCTGGAAAAAATGCTGCTAGGATATACTGCTCAATTAGCTGTAGGTAATTTGCCAACATGAGTCTCTAATTCAGTAAGAGATTCAGCTATTGCTTTCATCAATGCTCTAGTGTCACCTTCATCTGATTCAAAATCAAGAGAATTTTGTGATCACATTCTTGATGCATTGCTTATGGGTCTAGAGAAGGCATTCCTGTCATTTGATGTTCCTACTACGAAAGCATACGTCATTTTTGTAGTTCAGTTGGAAAATGGTGAGTCCACAATAAAGCCTATTATCAAGAGGGCAATTGATATGGTGGTCAAGTTGTCTGCCGATGAAACCCATCTGGAGGGTTTGAAGTTTGTCTTGGGTTTTCTGGTTTCTGCATTGGGTACGTATGGTGCTAACAAGCATGTTTCTGAAAAATTAACAGAGAATCCTTGGTCAAACACTAGTTCTAACAATGATTCTGCTAGCTGTAAGTTGAAGCCTAGTGCTCCTAGAAAGAACTCGGAGGCTTTGGTTAATCCAGCCAATCAGGGCGTCCATTCTAGTGCGATTGAGTGTGATGCCACATCAGCAGATGATGATGAGGATGATGGCACATCTGATGGAGAGATGGCTAGTATGGATAAAGAAGATGATGATGAGAGTAACAATGAACGGTCACTTGCATCAAAATTTTGTACATTCACCACTAGTGGAAGCAACTTTATGGAACAACATTGGTACTTCTGTTACACTTCCGATCTGACCGTTTCTAAAGGGTGCTGTTCTATTTGTGCCAGGGTGTGACACAGGGGTCACAGAGTTGTTTACTCTCGTTTAAGTGTTTATTTTGTGATTGTGGAGCAGGAGGGGTAAGAGGGACAAGCTGCCTCTACTTGAAGCCTCGAAAATATGTTTCTTCCAGCACTACATCATTGAGGGTGGCTAGCAGTGTTGATCCATTCTTGCCTCTCTCAGATGAGAGGGATCATCTTTAGCCATCTGAAAGTGACTCTGATCTTGAGGATGAAGGTTGCATGGAGAATGAGAAGACTTTCAAGTTATCTATCCCCAAAGAGGAAGAGGATGGGTTGCTATCACTTTTTATGGATATGGATATTGAAGGCCAAGTTTTGAGGTTATGTAGACAACTTCTTCTTGGTATTAACGAGGCTAGTCATTCAGTATTGTCAAAGGATGAGAGGATAGTTTTTTTTTTAAAATAAAAATAGAGTACTGTGCTATGCATCTATTTCTCTAATCATCCGATATCCTCAATTTAAAAATGACAATTCCTGATCGATCTTTTTCATGTGAGGGAATATCCTGAAAATACCTCTACCTACAAACACCTAAACCTAGCTGTCAGTTATATGATACTAAAGAAATATTATCCAACCACTGGATACAGAAGAGGATAGAACAATGCTACCTTCAATGTAAGATGTAAGGATATATTCAAAACATACCTATGTGTCTGAAATACTCAAGAAAAGAGAAAATAAATTGAATCCCAATACAAAGCTTTCAAGGAAAGGCCTGCTTGAGGTTCCGAGCACAGTATCCTCTCTTGCAATTTTCCTTTTATAATTGATAATTTCATTAGATTAATTCAAATAAGAGAAAACCTGCAATGTCCCACACAAGATCTCCTTCCACGCAACTCTCTTCAAGCACTACAGCAAGATTGGGCTCAATCAATCTTGACAGAAGAGAAGAGGTAGTGAACAAAGTAGAATGATGTCAAGAATCCAATGGTACCAGTGGAAAGCATTATTGCAAGCACCACTATCAAGGAGTACCCAAGATAAAGCACTGCAAAAACTAGGCCACTCAAGCTGCGAAGATCAAAAACCAGATAGTTGATTGCATATAGGAAAACATAGAGAGAAAATGAGCCAGATGCAAAGAATGATTTCCACCACCACTGCCAATCCTCCACACAGAGGTGCATGTACGTGAGAACCATGGAGACCTCAGCACACACAATAACAAGTAGGACAAGCACAACAAATAGGAACCCAAAAACATAGTACAACCTTCCTAGCCAGATGCTAGACATGATGAAGAAGAGCTCAATGAAGAGGGTCCCAAAAGGCAAGGTACCTGCTCCCAGGGCAAGGAGCCATGACAGATATTTTCTGGCTAGGATTTCCCTAGGGATCTGGTTAGTTCTTACTGGATATTGTATGGCTTCAGCTCTGGTCCCAATAAATCCACCTAGAAGTGTAAGAGGCATAGAGATGCAGAACCAGAGGGACAAAAGGATGAAGAAAAGGGAAATAGGGATAGCTCCTGTGCTGTGACTGCCCCACAAAATAAAGTTCAATATGGTAAGGATTAAAAACACCATCCCAGGGAAGAATTGAACCCGGATTCCTCATACTCATGGACCAACACCTTAAATTTTAGGTGATTTATTATGTAGTAGTTCTTATCTTGGTCATAACCACCCATGGGGAACCCCATCCATTTAATCACTATGTCATTCTGTTGAGTGTATCTCATGACTGGGAGATTGTTAAGAATCAGATTGACTTGGTAAAGATCATCAATCCTTTGCTTCAAGACCTTTACTTGTTGTTCATTTAAGGGCTTAGTAGTGCAAAGATAAACAGACTCGTTCATATTCATATGAAATATATAAGGGGAGGACTTGATCTGGTCACCCATGAGAAGCTCACCCAAATTCTCTGAACTTTTTTTCGGGCCCTTTGGAAGGTTGACAGTAGGGTAGACTGTAATAGCTAAAGGGCAGATCAGTCTCTATTGATGTCAGAGAGTTCACCTTCATAGTCAATTCTCCACCTTTAGGGTATGTGTGCAAATAGCTTCCAGGTAAATAAAACCCATTACAGACATTAGCAAATGACAAAATAACAATAAACAAGACACTAGCTATAATCATCTGTATGGATCTGCCCGCCATCGGAAAACCCATTTGGCCCTAGGTCGATTTCGGATTCACCCCCAACCCTGAATAAAATACCCTTGAATATACTCGATCTGGGATCTTGGAAACCAGCTTTTCACAAACTATAACAAAAACTACACGCCGACCTCAATCCGTAGCAGAAAAAGTCGATCGAAATTCCGAAATATAGAATTTCGCCCTTCCCCAACAAGACTACTGGAAATGAAGTAGAGATTGGCGCCATAATGTGATGCAAGTTTGGTGTTTGGTTCATCCTTCAACTATAGTTTTTCAGTCATGAAAACTTGAAAGTGACTAAAAGTGTGTTTTATTAGGGTTATCCTATCCATTGATAAAGTTATGGATAATGTTTATGTTGGGAAATAAGAACTATATAAATTATGGGAGAACCTTGTATACTCAAGTACAATCTTTGTATGAATTGCAATATGATCATGCATTTGAATATATAGATTATACTAATTCATTTATTTGTTTTTCTTTGTATTTTTTTAACTTTTGTCTAGTTGTAGCAATGTTTGAATTTTTATCATCATCAATTTCTTTCTTACATCCATTGAGGACAATAAAGCTCGTTCCCTTTCTTGGTGACCTCGAGATTCGGATTCATGTCTCCTCTTTCTCGATTCAATTAGACTTTTTGTGCATGGAAATCAATGGGAGGGGTGATGGTTCCTGAGATGTGGTAATAATAATGACTCATCCACTACCCTCTAGCACTAATGGAGTTGCAATTTTTGAAGGTGTAGGCTCAAGATCGTAAGAAGCCTTTGTTGGATTTACCCAATGGTGTTTTAGTTGTAGGTCCAAGAGGGATTCTAAGATTTCCTTTTGGTGTTGAAGCTGATTTTTTACCACCACATATGACCATGCTCAAAGAAATGTATTCATTAAAAAGCAACAAGTTTGTAGTCCAACTTTAATGGTCACATGCAAACACAATGTGGTCAAGAAGACTATGCTCAAATATGCATAAATGCAAACCTTGCATATGAAATGGAAGTATACTGATTAGTTTTCGAATCCATGGAGATGAAAGTGCCTACATAATTGTCAATAATGGTAAAGGTTGTTAATGGCCAAACTTCTTAAGGAAGACTGAGCAATATGACTCATAGTGGAATGTAATTAGAGCTTTTGCATCAGGGATGATGTTTGGTTTCTGTCATTTTGTAAATTACCTAACACCATGTTGAAATTGGATCCCATTACTGACAACTTATGTTCAATATGTTAAATATTTTAATTATATAGTAGAAAATCCTCATGCATATCAGGGTTCCTCTATGTCGAGGTTGCCAACCCCCTCATTTTGAAGACAGAGTTATACTAAACAACATATTTCTACATACTTTCCACTCACTCAAGGCGTCGTTGCTTAAGCGACGCTTATGAGGCTATCCGTTGCTTAAGCGATGCTTATGAGACTAGCCGTCGCTTAAGCGACGCTTATGGCCACATTTTCAAAAAAAAAATTTATCTTTGTGATTTTTGGTAGGTTTAAAAAAGGAAATCCACGCATCGTCGGATTTTTCCGTCGGATTTTGGATCGAAATGTAGTAGTGACTTTTAAAATATCAATAAGTATTTAAAATTCACTGATATACATTAAATGAATATAGAAAACATCCACATCACAGTTAATGCATGAAGAGTTCAGACTGAACTAAAGAATATTAAAACAAAATAAATCAAAGGCCTAGCTCCAAATAGTATATTAAAATGTCATTCAAAATGCAAAAGAAGTTCTTACACAAGTAACCATTGAATATCTGCTTGATCTCTTGGTAGATCCATTCCCATGTGTGTCTCCAGTTTCTAAAAAATATTACAAAATATATAGAACAGAAACTCAAGATAGGATCCCCAAAGCTTGTTTAACAGATCCACTTTTTAAGGCTAATACTTCTAATTATAGAAAAAGTATAAATAAAAAAGGAAACCTAATTTTTGACAAGTGTCAACTAAAGATCATTTCAAATCCTTCTTGATATCTCAGCTAAGGTGGCTAGCCCATATAGCGCACATGACTTTGCTTGCAACCTCTTGATATCTTTCTGCATGCCACGAAGCCTTATTGTTTGCTCCTCTTTATTTTTCATTAACTAATATTTTTCCTCTTGCACTAGTCTTCTCCTTTTCACTGCTTCCTCTGAAACCTGGATTAGCTTAGCAAAATTCTGAATCACCTCTTGCAAATATTGCTTCAGCATTGTATTTGCCTCTACCAGTTCATCATTGATTTTATTTAGATGTGCATTTTGTCTTCTAAGCTGTTTAATTTCACTACTTTCCTTATCTTGTTTCACTTCACTCATGTTTTTTCTGCATCTTCACCTGTAACCTTTTTCGTGTTAAGTTTTGTACATGTTTCCTTTTCTTATTCTATGAGAACCCGCTCATTACAGCCTACTTGTTTCTCTGATGTTTCACCAATCTCAGCTTTAGGAAACAATGAGGGATTATCTTCTTTCATGTCACTAGAATTATAAATGCAACCTGTAGGAGCTAGATCTGGAATTTGTATTAGGATTTGGTTAATGTTATCAAAGACTTGATGCATGGCTAATTCTAACTCCTTATATTTATTATTTTCATCATCATCACTGGATGTATCTTGAACACTCATCACCTGCCTTTTATTAAACCTGGGGTTTAATAATGCCTTCATATTATCCGTAGTTTTTTCACTGGTCTAGTTTTAGGTCTGGAATATATTTTGAAAGGTTTAAATGAAAACACTGTCACCTATGAAAACTTTTTAGTTTGAATCAATCCCTCTTTAACTATCTGTGTCTCATCTACAGTGCCTAAAATTGAATGGTCATTCCTTTTCAACCCAGGCTCTTCTTCTGGTAGTTGTGCCAAGGTTATCTCTTCAAGACATTCTTGCTCATGATAATCTTCAGTTTTATTTTCAGATGAGGGTTTTGTTTCTGCACTATCAGAAGTCTCTAAAACCTTCTTTTTAGAAGACTTTTTCTTTCTCTTTGTTTTCTCTGCATATTTAAATTTAAGTTTGAAACCCCCCCAAGGAAAGAAAATGAGACCATCACCTTTCTAATTTTCCTAACTCCTGAGTAATTAAAAGCTTAATCAACCCGTGATGGAACATGTTACTACCTGAAGAACTAGAATGGTTTCGATCCCTAACAGCCATATTTTCTAGACTTTTTAATAAATAAAAAGGAAGGTTTAATTTATTTGCACCTGTTACATGCTGCAGAAATCTCATATGATATCGATACACAGTGCCAAATATACCCTCACAAGTAACATACCTTTGAATAATATGCAACACGTCCTGCGATTCTTTAAAAAGGAAGGCCCTTTGGATGCCTTGGCTCCAATCTGGGTTTTTATGAGCTGGTAACAGGAATTGGCTATAATATTCATTGATATTTTGTCTTTTATACCACCTTTTCCCTTCAAGAACCACGCCAATAGCGTGCGAAATGGATTCCTCTGAGACTGTAAATTCTAAACCTCGAACTTGAACTCTAGATCCCTAAAAAATATCATAGAAACCTTTAGTAACCCCAATATGATGTTATGCAATCTTTTCAAACATAACATAGCAACCAATTTCCTTAACTTTTTCGAGGGCTGAAGGAAATTTTTGCATCCATTCGAAATCTGAAGGTTCTGTTCTAAGCAAATGACCACTTGGACGAAATTTCCTGTCAACACTCATAGATGGATTGTGAACTGTAGATGCAACACTGGAGCAATATCTTTGAGAAATATGGAGAAAACCCTGTTCTTGTAAAACCATGATTTCTTGGCCCTTATTTTAGAATACGAACTGTAAGGTGGAAAATGATGAATAAAGATGGTTCTATACAAGGGTTTAACCCAGTACTGTTCAACAATAGATGTCAAGTTATGGTCATGAGCACAGAGCTCGAAAACTGCTAGTATCATGGTGGTACCTGAAAAACATCTCATCCTTGTCGAGCTGGCATCGTACATGCTCCTTGAGTAATGTTCATGTGCTTCCAACTCACCTTAGTAACCATATAAAATATTTTAAAACCATAGAAAATTTTTGAATGAACTAGAAACATGTTATAGGAGCATAGGTTAAGATCTAAATGTTGTAAATACCTAGAATATTAAAACCATGAAATCAAACACACCAAAAATTTAGGATAAAAGGAAAAGGGATAAAAACTCAAGGCTTAAAAGATTTTTAAGGTACAAAACTATCCTACCAAGCAAGGGAACAAACCTAGGTCAAACATTGGCTCCAACAGGGGAGTGGCATTTCCCTGAGATTTTCCAAGAACTGTAGCTCCAGTGCCTTATTTTTGTCAATAAAATTGCTGATCCATTGGGTTATGTAGTCTTATACCAAATCTATGAAAATTTCTTAAACTCTGAGCACATATCTCTTAAATAACAAAATACTGCTACAAGCCAACATACTGAAAATAATCTACATGCTCATATAGTGGGCTTATTCTCCTGCTTACTGCTACTTCTAATCAGTATAAATAACCCAATCAAGTGTAATCATACTTCTAGTGAAGCCATGATAGCATCCAACCGACTATAACAATTTCTTGCAGGTAGATGGAAATTAAAGAAGAATTTATCATTTGAAATGGAAATTTAATTTGTAAAGCATATTCTTCTTTGATTTCAATTTCTAAAAGGCTGAAACCTTTTGAAAACCTTGAGTTCATGTAAATGGCCACTGGGTCTTCCCAGTTATGCTGCATTTCTCGCTGATACAAAAAGTCACATTGTTGTTCAGCTCCACTTATAAAATGACATTTCATTTGTTCTACTGAAAAATAGAGAATTAAGACTTTCCAGGGATTGAAAATTGAAGGCATCCAATTTATCCCGAATTTGCTCATAATTTCCTTCAATAGTATCAACTACAACTTGTCATCCTAAGAATTAACAAGTTGATCTTGTTCTTCCATGCTACCAATAGATGAGTAACTGTCATACATTGGCTCTGTTTGTTCATGAATAACGGACTAAATATCTTCATGAACCTGCTGATTTAATTCTATCACATCACACATATCTGGATCTTGCTTTTCAAGATCATCATCATGTTCATAAAAAATTGGAGTAGACTGATAAAATTCTAATGACAACTATGAAGTTTTCTGAAAATTATCAACAACAATCTGATCTTCAAACAAACTTGGAATAGTTTTTGTATTATAATCAGCTTTATAAGAAACATTTGAATTTATTCCAAATGCATCCAAAGTATTATGGTCATCAAATTTAACATCTGACTGCTGAAAATCCTCCTGCTATAAAAAGGATTTGGGAAATGCTACATATGACAATGAATCATCTTTTGAAAAAGAATCAAGAGCATATTTAACTCGACTGTCATCAACACCAAATTTAAGATTGTTCTGCAAACCTTCATAAACAGTGTGATTTTGAATGTTTTCTTCAATAGAGGATTGAGCTTCACAATGAAATATTTCTTCATGAATTTCATCAGTAAGGCTATGCTTGTCATTATTTCTAAGAGATTTCTTGAACTTAAATTGCTCACAAGAGTCCTCTAAAAGGATATTAGCAGAATAAATCCTTTTGCAATAAACATAAAAGGCAGCATGGAAATCTTTTATTGACAAAATGCTAGAGATATGAAGAGATCAGTACCACTGTCTGGCATTTCCTTCCAAGGAATACATAAACATTTTCAACAATACATCCTCATGATGAATATCGAGCTGGTTCATGTATTGATGAAACTCAATCAAGTGTTGTGCCAGATGGTCATGACCATCCCCTCTAAATCTTGGAATGAAATCACCCCATTCATCCATAGTAGGCACATTATTAGGAAAATCCGGAATAGGTGAAAAATTGAAAGGTGCAAACTTTGCAGCGACAATGGCTTGGATGGATTTTTACATTTTGAACCAGTGGAGTCACCAACAGATCCTTCCTCTATGAAGTCACCGGTGAAAAAAATTGTAGTCTAAAGCGTGCAACCAACCCTTTTTCACCATCAAATACTGGATCTAATTGTTATCAAACCAAGGAAGAACTTGTGCTTCCTCCCCAGTATGGTCGCCAGAAGATATTTTCCCTAAATTCTGCTACCTAGACTACGGGGTCAGCAGTGTTCAGGAACCTCAATAAATAAAATATTGTTTTGGTTTTGTTTGGATAACAATGTAAATCAGATAGGTAAGGATAAAACAGGCAGAGACACAATATCTGAAAATTTCAGAAATACAAATGTTTGAAAGACAATAATCTTGCAGAAATGAATGACAAAGCAGTTAAGGTACAAGAGATAAGCCTCAAGATATATAACTCCAAACAATAAACAAACAATTCATATTTGCAGCATATATAAAAGTATTGGTCTTTGAAAACACTTTTCAAATATCAATAAGTATTTAACATTCACTGACATACATTAAATGAATATAGAAAACAACCACATCATAGTTAATGCATGAAGAGTTCAGACTAAACTAAAGAATATTAAAACAAAATAGATCAAAGGCATAGATCCAAATAGTATATTAAAATGTCATTCAAAATGCAAAAGAAGTTCTTACACAAGTAACCATTGAATGTCTGCTTGATCTCCTGGCAAATCCATTTCCATGCGTGTCTCCAGTTTCTCAAAAATATTACAAAATATATAGAACATAACATCAATATAGGATCCCCAAAGTTCGTTTAATAGATCCACTTTTAAGGCTAATACTTCTAATTATAGAAAAATTATAAATAAAAAAGGAAACCTAATTTATAACAAGTGTCAACTAAAGATCATTTCAAATCCTTCTTGCTGCCTCATCTAAGGTGGCTAGCCCATCTAGCACATATGAATTTGCTTGTAACCTCTTGATATATTTATGCATACCATGAATCCTTACTTTCGGCTCATCTTTATCTTTCATTAACTGATCTTTTCCTCTTGCACCAGTCTTCTCCTTTTCACTGCTTCCTTTGAAACCTGGATCAGCTCAGCAAAATTATGATTCACGTCTTGCAAATCTTGCTTCAGCATTGTATTTGCCTCTACCAATTGATCATTTATTTGTTTTATATGTGTATTTTTGTCTTCTAAGCTGTTTAATTTCTTTGCTTTCCTTATCTTGTTTCAATTCACTCATATTTATTTTTGCATCTTCACCTGTAACCTTTTTCTTGTTAAGTTTTGCAATTGTTTCCTTTTCTTGTTCTATGACAACCTGCTCATTACAGCCTACTTGTTTCTATGATATTTCACCAATATCAAATTCAAGAAATAGTGAGGGATTATATTCTTCCATGTCACTAGAATTATAAATGCAACCTTTAGGAGCTAGATCTGGAATTTGTCTTAGGCTTTGGTTAATGTTATCAAAGACTTAATGCATGGCTAATTCTAACTCCTTAGATTTATTATTTTCATCATTTTCACTAGATGTATCTTGAACACTTATCACCTGCCTTTTATTAAACCTAGGGTTTAATAATGCCTTCATATTCATCCGGAGTTTGTTCACTGGTCTAGTTTTAGGTCTGGAATATGTTTTGAAAGGTTTAAATGAAAACTTTGTCACCTCTAAAAACCTTTTAGTATGAATCGATCCCTCATTAACTGTCTGTATCTCATCAATAGAGCCTAAGACTGAATGGTCATTCCTTTTCAACCCAGGATCTTCTTCTGGTAGCTATTCCAAGGTTATCTATTCAAGACATTCTTGCTCATGATAATCTTTAGTTTTATTTTCAGATGAGGGTTTTGTATTTGCACTATCAGAAGTATCTAAAACCTTCTTTTTAGAAGAAATTTTCCTTCTCTCTCTTTTCTCTACATCTTTAAATTTAACTTTGAAACCCCCCCAGAAAAGAAAATGGGACCATGACCTTTCTAATTTTCCTAACTCTTGAGTAATTAAAATCTTAATCAACCTGTGATGGAACATATTAATACGAGAAGAACTAGAATGGTTTCGAGGCCTAACAACCATATTTTACAGTATTTTTAATAAATAAAAAGGAAGGTATAATTTATTTACACCTGTTACATGTTGCAGGAATCTCATATGATATCGATACACAGTGCCAAATCTACCCTTGCAAGTAACATACCTTTGAATAATATGCAACACGTCCTACGACTCTTTTAAAAGGAAGGCCCTTTGGATGCCCTAGCTCCAATCTGGGTTTTTATGAGCTAGTAACAGGAATTGGATATAATGTTCATTGATAGTTTGTCTTTTATACCACCTTTCCCCTTTAGTAACCACGCCAATAGTGTGAGAAATGGATTTCTATGAGACTGTAAATTATAAACCTCCAACTTGAACCCTAGATCCATCAAAACTCTCACAGAAAGCTTTAGTAACCCCAATATGATGTTCTGCGATATTTTGAAACATAACATAGCAACCAATTTCCTTAACTTTTTTGAGGGTTGAGGGAAATTTTAGCATCCAGTTGACATCTGAAGGTTCTTTTGTAAGCAAATGTCCACTTGGTCGAAATTTCCTGTCAACACTCATAGCTGGATTGTGAACTGTAGATGAAACACTGGAGCAAGCTCTTTGAGAAATATGAAGAAAACATTGTTCTTGTAAAACAATGGTTTCCCGATGCTTATTTCAGAATACCAACTGTAAGGTGGAAAATGATGAATAAAGATGGTTCTGTACAAGTGTTTTAACCTAGTACTATTCAACAGCAGATGTCAAGTTATGGTCATGAGCACAGAGCTCGAAAACTGCTAGTATCATGATGGTACCTGAAAAACATCTCGTCCTTGTCGATTTGGCATCGTACGTGCTCCATGAGTAATGTTCATGTGCTTCCAACTCACCTTAGTAACCATATAAAATATTTTGAAACCATAGAAAAGTTTTGAATGAACTAGAAACACTTTATAGGAGCACAGGTTAAGATCTAAATGTTGCAAATACCTAGAATATTAAAACCATGAAATCAAACACACCAAAAATTTAGGATAAAATGAAAAGGGATAAAAACTCAAGGCTTAAAATATTTTTAAGGTACAAAACTATCCTACCAAGCAAGGAAACAGACCTAGGTCAAACACGACCCTCAGACAGATGGACAAACAAAATGAGTTAACCAAGCAATTGAAGATATGTTAAGGACGTATGTGATGGATCAACCATCTAAGTGGGAAGATTATTTACAATTGGAGGATATTACCTATAATAATGGACATCATTCCTCTTTGAAGATGATTCCTTTTGAGGCCATGTATGGAAGGAAGTGTAATACTCCCATCAGTTGGGATAACTCAACTGATAGAGTCATTGTTGGAAACGAATTTTTAAAGGATATGGAGAATCAAATGGTTAAGATAAAGAATAATCTAAAGGTATCTCAAGACAGGAAGAAAATTTATGCAAATCAGAACAGGACTGCCAGCCAATTTCAAGTTGGGGATCATGTGTTTTTGAAAGTCAGACCGAAGAAGAGTTCTTTAAATTTGGGAAATTGCTCCAAGCTAGCTGCTAGATATTGTGGAACTTTTGAGGTCTTAGCTAAGATAGGACCTTTTTCTTATGAGTTGGACCTGCCTGCTTGCATTAGAGTACATAATTT
>LPNX011087211.1:19773-36189 GCA_001517045.1 Pseudotsuga menziesii | reverse complement strand
ATATATATATATATATATGTATGTATGAACATGGCACTAACCATGTGATTGAATGGATTATGATCCAAGTGGCACCAGAAGGGGATTTGCTAGTACAACTTGTTTCCATTTTGGGCAGTAAGGTCAAGCTACTTCGGAATCGATAAATTAGGAAGGTAAAGGTCCAATGGACCCATTACAGTCATGAGGATGCCTACTTGGGAGCTGGAGGATACCATGAGGGAAGCATACCCTCATCTATTTTGAAATTTTTTTTCCGCTATGTACTATGCATCGAGGACGATGCATTGTTTAAGGGGGAGAGAGATGTAACACCCTAGTTGTTAAGCCCCAGACTTATGATCCTTCATGTGACTTATGTTCTCTTGCATTATGGACTTATGATATTTTATATGATTGTGTAATTTTACTCCTTTTCATGATTAATTTAATTAATGAATTATTATTAATGTTTGATAACATGACCTTATACTTTGGTGCTATTATTAATGTTAATGTTATTACTAAAATCTCTGCTATCTTTGAATGTTGTTAATGATTGATTAAATAAAAAATTGGCTCAGCAAAGGAAACTAAAAGAGTATGGGGGACCATGGATTCCACAAATTGAGGGGGAATGGGGACATCCCTAGCACCTTATAACTTATTTTTGACTTAACTTTGTCCATCTCAATTCATATTTGCACCTTGGTGAGATTAATAATGTTCGTCACCCAAACCTTGTACCAGGAACCCTATTCTCAATAATTATGGAGTATGGAGATATTTTTGCGTATTTTTCACACCTTAGTGGGCCCATATTGCATAGGGAACCCTCCTTGGGAATATATTCCCTTATATTTCTTTGTTTATGGTCATTTATGATCCCTTTTCCTAGTTTTTAGGGCTATAAACTATTTTCTAGCTTCCACTCTTACACCATGCATTGATGATCCTATTTTTGTGATTCCATGATATTTGTGACCCCATTGTATGCCATATCTCACCTATTTCGACCTCCTTGATGTTTTGTAACCCCTTTTATGCATTAGTGTGCCTCCATGTGCTCTTTATGGCTCCACTCCATAATTTTTGGGTAACTCCTCCTCATGGTGCTAATTCGGGAAAGGGAATCTTTTCACTAAGCCAAAACTCCACTAATTCAAGTTAATTATCCACGAGGAAGCTTAAACCTTACCTCTCTCTAATTTGGGTTGATCCATTTGGTTTAGAGTGGTTCTCCTTATCCTATAAATACATATGCCATCTCCTTGTTGAAGTTAATCTTGAGCTTTAGACCATGTGATTTATGCTATCCAATCATGTTGGAAATGTTGATATTATTGAGAGTGTGTTGAGACTTAGAGTGAGTCTATTTGTTCCCTTTCTTACATTATATCACTTTACTAGTCCAGGTTCTCACACAGAAATCCAAGAAATGGGAATGGCGATCTAGGTCACATCCCATAGGCAGTGGAGACGGACATGAAAGTAGTAGTGGGAAGTGTTGTATATCTCAAAAGAGGTAGTTTCAAGAGTAGTGAGACTAAGCTAGACTCTACCCATGGATCCATGTCTCATATTAGGGGTGACCTGTTCAAGCGAGGAAGGCTTGACGGTGTCTACGATTGGGAGGAAAGTTGTCCTCCTCATGCAGCCAGTTGCTTATATTTGAGATAAGTATTTCTCTTATGTTATATTTTCATTACATTATTTTATTTGGTATATGTGCAATGATGGATGATTGGTTGTTTGAGTTTTCATGTATTGAATTTCAGGATATGCATGGATGAAGGATGAATCTCATATAGTATGGAATTTAGTTTCTATTCTCGTTACCTTCTTTCTATTCTTCTTCTTCATAATCAGAAATTGTAATTTTGCCTCTATTTTATTGAGAGGGGCACAACCATATGATCTGGTTCAACCATATATGCTCATTTATGTGTTGTGAGATCTATTCCATTGCGTCTATAGAAGCGTTTCTAGTGAACAACACCTTTCGTTTCATTGAAAAATATGTATGGATGACCAAGATATGTTTGTTTTGGTTCGACGACTTTCCGGTGACAAGATGAGCGCACCTGTCATTTTATTGCAAATAAATTTATTGCATGATTGATATTAGTTGCATATATGAGGACGAGATATGTATTCTATATGTAAAAGTAATCGATGGCTGGAGGGTGGAAGCCATATGATCTGATTTTTATTAGTGAGAGATGACTGTAGTTGCAGCTAGTGTTCTTGTTTTCTATGGTTTCGGTGTGGAGGTATATTGAAGCCTATGTATGCTCCATGATATGTGGTTTTACTTACTTTTTGTGCTCACTAACAGCACACACATAATAACACCGAAAAAGTAGATTAATTTGCAAATAATCAATGACATTAATACTTGATTATTTATAAACTATGCTATCAAACAAACCCAAAATACATAGACTAGCTATTCACAACGAATATGATGTTTATCATGTATTATTGATGTTCTTGTTTCAATTATAATATTTAGCTTGCACTTTGTAAATTATTGATTGAGTGTCACAATTAATTATTTAATTAAGTGGTGTAATTAAATGTTGCAAACTTTAGTTATAATTGAATCTCTAGAATTTAATTTATTTGGGTGAATGGTTAGTTAGATCAATAATAATTTATCTATATCCATTGTTATTAAACGTTATTTAGTCTTAATTTTATCACCTTTGGCCTTATCTAAAGGTTAGGGAAATCACACTCTTGTATCTGTTGTTTGACCTCTTCATTCTCTTGAGGCACGAGTCTGTATGATGCCTTATTAGGTAAAATTGCACCTAGTATTAAGTCAACGTGATGACTAATAATTATCATAGGAGGTAAATCATTTGGTACCTCATCCATACTAATATCAAAAAAATCATCAAGCAATATTTTAACTTCAATATGAAAATCATCAAGATTTGTAGAGGTGAAAATTACCTTTGGTTTTCCAACAAGGAAAAAATGCAGTTCTTCTTTTCCCTTGACTTCTTGTAACAATTCCTTCCCAGTCATCAACAAAATACTGGGTCCTAAACCTTATTGTACCGCTTCATCTTTCAAAGGTGACACTCTATGCCTTCTTCCATCCTTTTCCAAAGAATTAGTGTTCTTTCTTTTGTCATGAACAAATTTTCTATCATATTTCCATGACCTCCCTAAGAGTATATTGCACACATCCATAATCATTATATAACATAATACCACATCTTTGTAATTACCAATTTGGAACTCCACATTGCATTGCTCATTCACCAAGAGCTGATGTCCTTTCTGCAACCAGGACACTTTATAAGGAGTCGGATGTTTCATCCTCTTCAATCCCAAAATCTCTACCATATCTATGGAGACCAAATTATATGTACTACCACTATCAATAATCATCTTACAACACTTCCCTTGTGACTTGCACTTAGTCCTGAACATACTCTTTCTCTAGGATGGTTCATGCACTTCTTTCTTTTTCTTCACTAAATCTCTCTTCATCATAAGAGATTCTCTTTCATTAGGAATATTATTCATCTCTGCTTCCTGATTGGACTCCTCATGACCCTCAACAATATTTTCATTTCTCTGAGTTGTAGGTTTATTCTTTGGGAAATCCCATGACATGTGTCCAGTTTCACTTCCCTGTTTCTGCATATTTCTCTAGAATTAAACCTACCTCCCCTAAATCCTCCTTTTTGGGGTGACTGACTACTAGAACCTTTTGCCTCATCTCTAGGGTCCTAAAACTTACCTCCTCTATTTGGAGGTCCTTTTCCTTTTGCTATACTTCTCCCTTGATTCTTCTGCTTCTATTTTCTTAGTAACTTCTCTTCTACCCTTAAGGCTTCCTGATAAGCATCTTCTACAGTCTTCAAATTCCACAAGATGATATCATATTGTATCTAATATCTCTATCCATTTAGATATCTGGCCACTCTTTCAATGTCCCCTTGTTTCTATCCAACTCTAATACTCAGCTTACAGAACTCTTTTGTGTATTATTTAACAGTCGTACCCTTTTTTCTAAGATTATATAGTTGTCTAATGAGAGTCAACTGATAATACTTAGGAATACTTTGAATTTTAATTTTATCTAACATTTTATCCCAAGTATTGATTTTGGTCTTACCTCTTCTTTCTCTGTGGATCTGAAGTTCATCCCACCAGATAGTTACATGTCCTTTCAGTCTGGTCACTACATATTTCACCTCTTTTTATCCTCAATTTCTTCAAAATCAAATTACTTAGCTAGAGAAATGATCCAGTCCATAAATTCTTTAACATTGAAATTACCTTCATACATGGGGACTTCAACTTTAGGCTTGTTATTATCTTTTACCAAGATCTTTAATACCTTCATTTCTTTATAAATCTCCTCTTTCTATTCTTTAGAGGATTCTCCTTCATCATTGGTGTCTGTATTCTATGAATTTCTTCTCTCCATAGCTTCCATCCTATCTTGGAGTTCTCTCAATTATCTTTGTGTATCTGTCTCCGCAACATGTCTTCCTTGACGACATCCTACTGAAACTCCACATGCTCATCCTTGCATTGGAAGCATCATTATAGGCTCTAATATTTCTTATTTGATACCAAAAATAATGGCAGGTAAGAACTACCAGACCTAAATTCCTCTTAATCAGCTTAAAATGTTGATTAAAACCTTCTTCCGCAAGCTAGAATCTGCAACTTTGCTTTTGCAACTAGCTTTCTGCAAGCTTGGTTCCACAACTCAATTTCCGCAATTGATTCCTTTTGAAATTGCGGATTGCGGGAATTCAATTCTCGATCTTCAAAAGCTTGAATTCCGCAATCTTGCGGCCGCAATGGTACTTTTCACAATAAGATTGTGGATTGCGGATATGTTAGCTGGAATATTTCACCTCCTATGGACAGCAAGGTGTTCCAATGGCCTGAATGGTTCAGATCTAGAACAAATAGAGGATAGAGGTTGAGGACTCTCCCTAGATGCTGTAGATACCTGGAATGTAATGCTTCGATCGTTACCCTATGTACCTGCAATAAGCTTCAACACGCAAACATATCGAAATCACCAAAATATAATCTACTAATCTATGTTAGTGACTAAGGAATCTAACAACATACATGTGAAATCATACAACAACAATATATGTGGGACAGAAATCAACTTGCATTAAAGAAATATGAAGAAGTTTACAACCAAGCCTTAGTGTTGACATGCATCTCCATGAAACCAAGCATTCTCATCCCCAAAATCTCCGACTCTAGCTCTCTATACTCTCCCAAATGATCTTGGGCCAAGTGATCAATCTAACAGCATAACAATACCTTAAGAGTTCTCCGCCTCAACCATGGCCATAAGCTTGTATTTATAAGGCTTAATGGATAGGGTAGGTTGAGAGATTAGTGGGTGAGGTGGCCTCTAAGATCCTAGGATGAGGGATCTCGAGCTCAACTGTCCCACAACAGTAGGGATAAGGGAGGACATGAGGATTATCATCTAGAATCCTCAAGAAAGTTCTCTTTTTCCCTTTTTATCAAGGGTACTACATTTCTCGTTCAATGACAGAGCGGTTCTGGCAATAACTGCTTATGGACCAAGGGCCATAAGTGGTGGCACCGCTTGTGGGCAATAGGGGATGGGCGGTGCAAAAAAGGGTACCGCTTTTGGATAAAGGGGCAAGCACGGTGCTAGGAATTTTCATAGAAGATTGATGATAACAATGAGTTTCCACTCAAAGAGCTGGGATTCAGGGCAAGTAGGCATGTCAAAGTTCTTATCACATGATGGTGATAGGATTTTGGTATAACAGGATGCCCCCCAAAGCATGAGTCTTAGAGGGATACAATAAATGAGAGATTTGAGAGAACAAGTCATCACCATGAGATAAAAATGTTGGATTGATCGGAGAATGTTTTCAAGTAGGCATCTATAGTACATCAGTATGTTGACTCATAGACACAAGTAACCAAACTCATGGTTGCAGACCAATACAAGGCATATCCATGAGAGGAATAAACAAGCATGGCTACTAGAATACAACGTAGATCCATGTGATAGAGGACTCAAACTTGGACATAGCTACCAGACATACAATGTATATCTATGTCATATAGACGCAAATTAGAGCATAGCAAAAACCTTACAAATGTGGATCCATGCTAGATATGCAAAACTCCATCGCAACCTGGGGAAAAGAAATGAGCGCTTTAAACTAACACCCAGGGTCTTCGTCTCATCTTCCACAAAGTACGATTCTATCCATGTGATTACAATGATCTGAAGTCGAACATGGTAGAAACCACTTGATTACCGGCCAATGATGTGAACCATTAACAAGTGTGAGGGAGATCACCATTAATGTCAATGATTCCCAAGGTACCCTAATACAATCTACTGAGTGTGAATAGATGTCCTGATGTCGAACACCCAGTAGATTCTATCGATCAAAGGTCAATGATGTGAACCTATGTCGAGAGCAAGAGAATCTATCATTAAGGCATATAGATCTCAAGGTACTAAATATTGTTTCTAATACTATTTCCCATTTGATAAGCTGATGTCTACGGGAAAAGTATCATCTAAGGAGGTCCATGATGAGTCCCACATCGACGACATGAAACTTGGAACAATTATGTGAATTTAGTAACCATATGACTGACTCAAATATACCAACACAAAGACTGTGTAGACTGCAGAGGTAAAAAAAATTCAAATCCCCTTTGAACATCGGGCAGCACGACAAAAAGACATGGCAGCATGACTGAATGGGACAGACACACAATCCAATAGTAGACAATGCATTATTTTTAAAGACTCAAAGGATTGACATGAATCATGAAAGTGGATCGTCACGGAGATCAACCGAATACCCAATTGACTGACATGATTGTGCAGACAAGTGCCATGTTCAAAGGTAACAAGAAAAAACCGCCACTATTTGCAAAATAATTCCCTTCCCATTTCCCCCATCATGATTGATGAGTGCCTCTTTTTGGTTTTACGAGTTCAAAGCGGGTAACAAACACTCGATATAGCTTGTCGAAAGACAAGTCCAGAATCATATATTTTATGAACCTGGGAGAGGAGGGGTTCGTTCCCAAAATGGGTCTCTCAATGTTTGATTTAAGGAGTCCACTCAAATAAAACTCGGTATCGTTCATGTTTAGAGAGTCTGAACGAATACGAAAGAAAACTCCAAAGGGGTCCTTTTTCGTATGATGTAGTCCCTAAGGTTCGAAAAAGTGTAAAATCATACCTTAGAGAACTCTTCCAGTCATGATTGGCTGGAGTGTTCCTTTTTTGTAAATAGTCCTATCCGAATCGAAAAAGAGATAACCTACCTTTGGACGGACGACTCTTCAAATACTTTAACGAGTGTGAAGAAGCCAAGATCGCTCAATGATCTTTTCGTATTTAGGGAGTATGAAAAGAGTTTAAAGAGAACTCCATGAGGTTTCTTTACACAATGTTATATTTTATGAGCTTGGAAAGAATCGGAAATGGACTCGATGACCTTTTCATATTTAAGGAGCCTGAAAAAGAGGTGAAAAGAGGACTCCATGATGCTTCTTTACACAATGTTTATTTTTACGATTCTGGAAAGAAACTTGAAATGGACTCGAACCTTTGATACTAGATTTTAACAAGCGTGACAAAGTGTCATAATAAACGCTCAACGACCTTTTCCATTTTGTGAATGTGTGAAAAAGCCATAAACAAACTTTCAAAGCTTCTTACTAAAGTTCTCTTATCCTGCAAACGACTTAGAAACAAGTGTTAAATGCATTTAAGACCAGCATTAAGGGATTTCGACAGATAAAATTTGACTAAAATATGATTTTACATTAAAAATATAGTAAGTCAGACCTAAAAATGCTTATATAAGTCAAGTAAATAGTAAAAAATCAAATCATTTCTCTATTTACCTCTAGCAAAGAGTGCTTGGAGCATTTTTTTAGCCAGATCTTCCACAGCTGATACCGAGAGTTCCCACCGTCCATTTTCAGCATCGTTAGTTGCAAGTAACAATTAAGACCCTTATCTTTCATTTCATAGCATTTATTTTGAGATTTGGTGGGGTTTTGGGTCCATATGGCAAGCCATAAAACCCAAAATGTGGGCACCGTGACTACCCCTTGCGGGATACACGGTACCACCCAAGAACCATGCCAATAACATAGTGGACAAGTACCGCCTGTCTCCAATGGCGCACAGGCGGTGCCGACCGTGGATAACTTAAACTAATAATATGGGCAATATAACTTCATTCTTTTGATTTTCAATGTTTTAAGGATGATTCTAATGCATACCATTATTATTTTTGGCAGGTCTAGGTTGTTCAAAACATGGTGATATGGAAAGAAAGAATGCATGACAATGAGGATGCTGCTGCCGAGAGAAATGCGGATTGTATTTCCGCACTACGAGACTGTGGGCTCCTGAATTTCTTCCAGACCCCAAGCATGGTGTCACATGAACGGTTACTGGAACACATACCGCAAATGTAGAATCCAGAGAAATAGTACTTCAAGGTGGGGGACCATATACTTACAGTGGAGGTAGAGGATATCTACTTCCTAACTGGGCTCTTGAGACGGGGTGCCCCCATCTCACTAACAGGTTCCCGTGGAGGGGACATTACTACCAGAGAGCTTATAGATCGACATTGTGCACCAAGGATAGGTACGTCGGGGAAGAAGATCCCCATCAGGGCAGTGACAGATAGGGCTCTACAGACTATTATGTTTACCATGCAGAGGGTGACCAAAATTCAGGGTGTGCACCAGGCTTCCATGGCACACATGTTGTATGCCATAGAGGCCATGGCACCCATGGTGTTCAACTGGGTGGAATCCATGCTTCTAATCTTCAAGGATCAACTGATTAAGTGTCGAAAGGGAGAGATAAAGCAGTTTGGATTTTGTTCCATTTTAGCCTGCTTCTTCTTCGAGCGGGTTCCACAGATGAGACCTTAGGTGGTCTTCTGGAGTCTGAGAGAACGGGATCCCCGTATGTTGAGGTGGGTCCAGGTCATGGCTTGCACAGGAGCTGGTAGGGTAAGGGTGAAGTTCGGTGATCTATTCTTCATATGGCTACGATATCAGATCCTCACGATTGAGGATTATGCTTACGTAGGCACGGACTTCACCAGAGATCTTAACCTACCACTCCCACCTGGTGGACAGTGGGGTGACATCAGTGAGAAGAAAGAAACCCTAAAATGGATGAAATGTTTTTATGTTTTTTAAAGTTTTATATTTCTATGTTAAGTGACGAGACCTGTATATTCTCATGTAGATGTTGGAGCAGCGAGACCTGGAGGAGCATCTCCATTGGATAGGTGAGCTGGAGCCCGCTTTGTACCACAGGGTGATGATATCACTGGGGAGCTGGAGGAGAACTTGGAAGGTTGACTCTGGATATCCCAGATGCTGACGTAGATGACCTCCCAATGAGATGTCAGATATCCACAGTGGGAGTACTGGGTTGATTCTGTAGGCTGCTATGTAGGGTAGCTCGAGCAGTGATGTGCTATCACGAGCACCACTAGTGTATGAGATATGTACTGAAAGCTGACAACTTCAGGATTTTGTATGATGATTTTGCCTTAAATCATACGTGCTTTAGATGAGGTCTCGGGACTTATTTTTGTAAAAAATTTCGTATATATATATACAGACTTTTACATAGTGTTTATAAGTTTCAAATGGAAAAATGCATTTCTATGAGTTTTATGTGTCTTTGAATGTTTATTTACAATGTACCATGTTTGATTTAACATCATGAATGGGAAATATGCCAATCTAGGATGTAATTAGCCAATGTGTTAGCAACTACATTATGTTCCCTAGGGACATGCCTATAAGTAATAGTTTCAAATGATATTTCTAGAAAATGTACCCTCCGGAAGAGAAGGAGGAGCACTGGGTTCCTAATGGTGTAAACATGGTTTAAATGAAAAACCATGAGCTGTGAGTCCATCAAGACCACTAGATCATGAAAATATTGGGAGGCAGCTTCAGTTAGAATACCGATGACTGCTTCATACTCGGCGGTGTTATTAGTAGCGGGACCTATGCAAACCTCTCCTAAACTGACCAAATCTTTAGCTGGGGAATAGAGGACCCAAGCAGTCGAGGCGAGATTCAAGGTGTGGCGACAAGAACCATCAGCGAAGCCGTAGAAATCCATTTGCATGACCAAAACATGGTATAAACAGATGCAGACACTAAAACTCAAAACCATATTGAAAATACTAACAACATGTTGGAGACATTTACCATCATACACACTCTTCTTGGTCAAATTGGCCTAGTTAAACCACTATCCTAAGTATAATTGACATTAATTGACATCAGTGGAGCATTAATTGCCATCATCCAGTCACACCCATGCCTTCCTACAGTCAAGGAGTCTAACTTAGCCTTCTCCTATAGTCAAGGAGGCTAACTGGAGCACTCTGGGGGTGATCTAAGTGATATTAATGCACCTAATGGCTAACTGGTGGTTACAATCAGTTCAAAAAGTCAGTTAAGGCGCCTCCTCTCATTAAATATATTATTTAATGATTATTTATTATTATTTAATGATCTGGAGTCAACAGGGCACCTCCACCAACTTCTGATGGTCAGTTTAGCTTCAGTTAACTTCATCGGGGTTCATTGAAGTCATGGAGCACTATCACTTGATGGTTGGATTGCTATGACATGTGTTTGATCTCCTTAAGTTGAGATTCAGTCATTTATTGCACTCCGACTTTAGTTAGGGTTTTGGTCAAGTGGTTAACTGAGTGTGATTGAATGGCTAAGAGTCAGTTATGCTAGACTCACTCACTGAATTCGAATTGTCTCCTTAGGTATTCGAATTCTTCATGGAGTTAAGCTATTGCTTGAAATTGTTATTGTAACTATTCATTGTTTATTGAATATACAGAGAGGAAACCATTCTGGTTCCGATTAACACCAATTCATGAGTATTTGTTGATTATTCTTTCATGAGATTGATTCTTAGTTCCTAGATCATGTGCAAAAATTAATATGGTATCAGAGCATACGGCGGGACGAATATCTATCTCTCAAAAACAATCTTTTTGATATATTTCTCCGTGAAAAGTGAGCAATAGCTCAAAAATCCAGCACTGCACTAGAAGCCAAGGCTTACCACTCAATATCCCAAGTAAAGAACTTGTTGATCAAGCTTGCTTGATTGACTATGCTGGGTGTGATGAAAGCCTAAAATGTGCAGGTTGTCTGACCTTACAGTGCCCCTTTTGTTTTGATTTGCAAGTCTTAACAGGTACAACTTCGAATGGACTCATCAATCCCTCTTCTCACCCCATTCACAAGCTATTCGGAATGGAAGTTGAAGATGATTGGATCTCTGAAGAGACGAGGTCTCTATGAGGTGTCTATTGGACTTGGAAAAGAGTCTTATGAGAATAAGAATGACTAGCTAAATGACAGTGATAAATATTTTGGAGAAATATGTCTGGCCCTTTCTCCTAGCTTGTACTACCTTATTATTGGTTCTACTGAATACCCAAAGGAAGTCTGGACAAAATTGGACAGAACCTTTGGCAAGCACAATGAGGATCATAATAGTACTTTGGATATCAAATCCAGCACCACAAGAGTTCTTTACTCAAAATTATCGGCCTCTACTCTCTCTGATGAAGTTGTTCAAGATGAAGATGAAGCAGAATCTTCTACACATTCAATTCGAATTAAAGAAAGTCTCCATGCAGTGACTCCTTCTCCTGATGCTCCAGAAGTTCATGAGATCTCTGATATCTCATCTCCTCATATTTATGAAACAGAATATGACATTCAAATCTCTAATATTGAATAAAAATACTGCTGCACTTCCATGCAAACATTCACCGGTGATTTTCCTTTGAATTCTGTTCAAAATTTACCAGTAATTGCTTCCGAAAGTGAAGAGAAATTTGATTTTTCTCCCTCTAATGTTGCTGCTGGTGTGAAAATATGTAAAAAATTGGATATTTTGGAAGAAATATCAGATTATAAGAGTGACACATCCTCTCCCCATGATCTCGATCTTCCAGCAAAATCCTGCAGGATTGCATACACCAAAATTCAGAATTTTGAAGAAAAAGACAATTGTGCATCCACCATCTCGGTTGACCATAATTTTGGATCTGATATGAATATTATTGGATATGATATGATATTATTTGGATCTGATCTGATATTTATTGGTTCAAAATTGCAGGTTCATAAACCTTCAGTACTGCTTGTAGCTGTTCTCATCAACGGTGTGAAGAAACAAGTACCGCAAGTCTCCTTCGAAACTGTTGCTGGGGATTTGATTTCATTTCACAGTTTTGGATCTGTTGTGAAATTATTTAGATATGATTTACATTCTTATCTGACATTATTTTGTTCATATTTTAAAATCCAAGAGCTTTCAGTCATGCTTGTAGCTGCTCTCACCAATTCCGGTGTGAAAAATCAAGTACCGCAGTTCTTCTTCAATTTTGCTGATAGGGATTTGGTGTTAGTTTTCTCATATGAGGTTGCTGATATTTTATTTTGTGAATAATTAGATATTTCTGAAGCTATATCAGATTATGGAGCTCAATCATTCGCTCTCCAGATTCCCAGGGATTCTCTACCTTTGGTCACAAGTTCATCTCCTCACAAAACTAGTAAAGAGGAAGACATTCTGCATCTGCTTGGACACTTGCTCCTAATATTTGGGGCTGATTTTACCACTCATGGTTTGCTATTAAAGGCTGCAACATATCAGTTTCTTGATTGTTCCACACATGGCTCAAATCCTCAAGAACCTTTTCTTTCTCTTCAGATGATTTCAGCTACTCTACATGGGTCCAGTTTTCACCGTGCAACTGTTTATATTTCTGATTGAGTTGAGTGCATTGTTATTCTTCCAAAGTGGAAGATTCCTCCAGACATATTCATTTAGTTTGGATTCAGAGGTTCACATGCACAGTCTCAGGATGCTTCTACATAGAAGAACCAATTCTTGATTTACTGCTTAGTTTGTGGCCTTTGTTGCCGGGGCCCTAGCATTTTTATGCATCTATGTTTTCTAACTCTTCCTGAGTATAGCTTAAGGGGGGGTGTTGGAGACATTTACCATCATACACACTCTTCTTGGTCAAATTGGCCTAGTTAAACCACTATCCTAAGTATAATTGACATTAATTGTGTTAGAATATAATCCGTTAGGGTTATATAATGTAAATAAATAAATAGTAGGAAGCCAAACAGGATAAGCAGAAGGTGAAACCCAACCATCATGTGATTTGTATAAATATAGGCATTTGCATTGGAATAAGAATCAATTGGGAGTTATTACCAACAAGTGGTATCAGAGTGGTTCCATAACTCCTGCCTGCCAGACCTTCATTCTGCCATATCTATTTCAGGCTGCATGGCTGCCTGCCCATCGCCAGTCTGCCCTCTGTTCTTCCCTCCTGCCAGTGCATTCATTGCATGCGTTGAAGATAGCGTGGGCTGCTGCATGACCTAACCCTAATTTCTGGAATATACATTTTGGAGCCTAATCCCATGAGCGCGTTGAAGAGCTGAGTGCTGTAAATTATTTTGGATCACATTGTGAAGACTTCTCCAGGTGCTGTCGAATCTTCCTTGAGAGTATCATCTGCGATATTATTTAACCTCTTCAGCTACAACCTCTTGAAATGGAAGATGCAACCGAAGAGTTGCAAAATAATATTATTATCGTGAATGCTACTGAAATTTTCTTATCATGTAGCTATAAAATAGAGCAACAAGTATTATTATTCAGACATCTTTTTCTCTTTCTGGAGCAAGAAGGAAAACGACTGATAGAAGCTTTGTGCTGCGACCTCCCCTCTCTGCATTGAGGCTGTGACCTGTGATTGTTATGATAATGTGCGCTGGACATAAAACCCTAGTTTTATGAGTGAACCCAGTGGAGTGCGACTACCCTCTTATCTTCGTGAAAACCAACGTTGAATATGCTGTGAGTTTGTAATCTTATGCTGCGAGTTTGTATATGCTGCGTGCTATATTGGAGACCGTTGGAGACTCAAGTTTTTTTCTCCAAAGCCTGAGCATCGTGAAGCTGTGCACCTGCCAGAACCTGCGTGGAGAAGACTGCATACATGCTGCGTTGAGCTAGCTGCCTGCAGACTGCGACTTGAAGACTGCATTGGATACTGAATGGTGGAGCCTGCGTGAAGCGAGAGACTTGTTGCATGGAGAGACTGCAACTGCGTGAAGGATTTGGAGATATAATGTATGTGTTGGGGAGATTCAAGGACCGTGATATGCTGCTGCTATGTGAGCATCACCATTGAAGACTGCGTGTTGATTATAGTCTGCCCTATCCACTGCGTGGAGAGTGACTGAGAAATAATGTATGCTGCGTTGATATCTCTTGAAAAATTGTATTCTCCATTGTGAAAAAAACCTATTTCTCTGCTTGTAACTCCACCATATATGAGCTGCAAAGTCTGGTGCATCTGGTGCGTTTGTCGAGTCTATTGCTTGGAAGTGCATAAAACCTCATTTATGCCCTAATTTCTGTGCGTTGTTTATTCTCATTGAGTGATTACTATATTTTTAAGGAGATTGTTATAAGCTTTTCAAAATCTTGGAGGTTGTAGAAAATTTGTTCACAACATTGTAAGCCTATTTGTTGCAATAGACTGCAAAACCAGAAACCCTACAGCGATTATTGGCATTCTGTCTGTGCATTTTAATGGATTTAAATAGGGTTTTGCGTACAAGAAATCATTGCAAAGATTGTTGGTGCATAAAAGAAATTATATTAAGAAGAAAAGTTGCAGCTGGTTGACCGTATTGAATTCCCAAAAAGGATTCACGAGTGGTCTAAGAAAGATTGCAGCTGTTGCTATAGCTGCTCCAAAAGAAGAAAAGTTGCAGAACCAGATCCACATCATTTATACAATCACAATGGCAAGTTACAGTTATGATTGAGGTATCATTGTAATTTTTCATATGAATATTTGAATTGTCCATGTAAACAACACTCTAAATTAAATTACATGGAGATGTGTTGAAAGAATTCTAATCCTGTGTTTCTTTGAGAGTTGTGCCTCTCCCTCACCATCACCTCTGTAAATCACCTTGGTAGAGACTGTAGACCTGCAAGTTTATTGTTTTTCTCTTTGTCATATCAAGTTTATTATTGTAAATTACACTAACAGTTGTAAAGATGCACTCTTTGGCATCTAGTATTGGTGCTGCCCTAGCTGGCAAAGACCAATTCAAAGACCCTTCCAAGGGAGATTGTAGCAAAAGAGGCAGAGGGAGAAGAATCAACTCCAGAAAAAGATCAAAGTGCAAGCGTTGTGGAAAGACTGGGCACACATCAGATACGTGTTGGGCTTCATGGGACTCAATCAAAGACAAGCATAACCAGAAGACAGATGACCAAGATGCTAGTAAATTTTCTGATTCTTGTATTGTTGCACACTGTAATCTTGGATTTAATAAAATGACTTCTCTTTCATCTTATAAAGATTGTTGGCTTCTTGATATTGGCGCAACATCACACATGACATTTAGAAAAGAATTTTTTGAAGAACTAAATGAAACAATAGATGGCATAGTGTACTTTGCAGATAAGTCAAGTATTAAACCAAAGGGAATGGGCACCATTCGACTGAAAGATGCCTGGATTCCCTGATTTCTTGTTGAAGAACGTTCTCTATCTTCCAGAGTTGCAGAGAAGCCTGCTGTCCTTGGTGGAGATTCGACAGCAAGGCCATTCCATCCACATGTTTGATGGAATCATTGAAATAAGAAAGTCCTCTGACAACCAAGTCATTATGACTGGATATGAAGATGGGAAGCTGCTGAAGCTCAAGGGTTCATCCACAAGATTTCAGAACTATGCCTACCTCTCTCAGCATGGAGAAGGTAATATGTCATCTAGCTCATTGTGGCATGCAAGATTTGGTCATCTAAATTATAACAGTCTTTGTTTGTTGAGAAAGAATGGTGTATTTGGCTTGCCCACCATTCCTAAAGAGAAGAATAAATGTGATGCATGTATTTTAGGGAAACATAGTAAGTTGCCATTCCATGAATCTAATTTCAGAGCAAGTAGGAAATTAGAGTTAGTACATTCTGATTTGTGTGGCCCAATGCCAACTCCTTCAGCAAATGGGAACAAGTATTTTATGACATTTGTTGATGACTACTCAAGAATGTGCTAGACATAATGTTTAAGGACAAAATCAGAAGCATTTCAAACATTCAAAGACTTTCATGCATTGATTGAAAAACAAGCACAATCAAAAATTGGTACACTTCGTACTAATAATGGAAAAGAATACACTTCAAATGCTTTTGAACATTATCTTCGCCAACATGGAATTGCACATCAGACTACAGTTCCCTACAATCCTCAACAAAACGGTGTAGCAAAAAGAATGAGTAGAA
>LPNX011087211.1:0-17938 GCA_001517045.1 Pseudotsuga menziesii | reverse complement strand
ATAAATAAATAGTAGGAAGCCAAACATGCTGAGCGGAAGGTGAAACCCAACCGCCATGTGATTTGTATAAATATAGGCATTTGCATTGGAATAAGAATCAATCTGGAGTTATTACCAACAAATTGACATCAGTGGAGCATTAATTTCCATCATCTAGTCACACCCATGCCTTCCTATAGTCAAGGAGGCTAACTTAGCCTTCTCCTACTGTCAAGGAGGCTAACTGGAGCACTCCGGGGGTGATCTGAGTGATATTAATGCACCTAATGTCTAACTGGTGGTTACAATCAGTTCAAACAGTCAGTTAAGACGCCTCCTCTCATTAAATATATTATTTAATGATTATTTATTATTATTTAATGATCTGGAGTCAACAGGGCGCCTCCACCAACTTCTGATGGTCAGTTCAGCTTCAGTTAACTTCATCAGGGTTCATTGAAGTCATGGAGCACTAGCACTTGATGGTTGGATTTCTATGACATGTGTTTGTTCTCCTTCAGTTGAGATTCAGTCATTTATTGCACTATGACTTCAGTTAGGGTTTTGGTCAAGTGGTTAACTGAGTGTGATTGAAAGGCTAAGAGTTAGTTAAGCTAGACTCACTCACTGAATTCGAATTGTATCCTTAGGTATTCGAATTCTTCATGGAGTTAAGCTATTGCTTGACATTGTTATTGTAACTATTCATTGTTTATTGAATATATAGAGAGGAAACCATTCTGGTTCCGATTAACACCAATTCATGAGTATTTGTTGATTATTATTTCATGAGATTGATTCTTAGTTCCTAGATCATGTGCAAGAATTAATACAACAGACTTAAAGTCAATCAGTATACATATATACAAGATACTATCCAAGAAAACCTAGGCATAGTACCTTTTCAGGTACAACCCATTGCGAGGTTTCCCCAAAGGGATTCCATCATAATCAACAAGCTCGTAAACTCCTTTCTCTAACACCTTAGAAATAACGAAAGGTCCATACCACATGGACTCGAACTTACCCTTCCCTAGTTTGTCATATCTCTGGTCATAAGTCAAGACTAGGTCACCCTCATTAAAGACACGAGGTTGGATGAATTTATCGTACAACGCCTTAACGCATTTCTTATCTACCTCATTAGCCAAGGCAACATCTCTACAAGTCTCGTCAAGGTTACTCAAGTACAAAAAACTTTCTTCCTCTACGGAAGTGTCTAGGAGAAGTTTGACGGCAAGTTGTAAAGATGGAATCTAACATTGGATTGGAAAGATAGCTTCGAGTCCATAGACAAGCTGGAATGGCGTGAAACCAGTAGTTGTTTTCACAGAAGTTCGATAAGCCCAAAGAATGGAGAAAAGAACGTGGTGCCAGTTGGACTTATGGTCTCCAACCATCCGACGAAGCATAGTTTTCAAAACTTTGTTAATGGCCTCTACCTGACCATTAGCCTGCGGATAATATGGCATAGAGTTTTCATGATGAAACCCTAGCTTGGAACTCAATTCCTCCATCATTTGATTACGGAAATGGGATCCGTGATCAGTGACAATGGACTGTAGAACTCCAAACCTAGATATAATATGATTGAACAAGAAGAGAGCGGTAGTCTTACCATCTTTTGCATATGTAGGCATAGCCTCAGTGCATTTTGTGAAATAATCAATGGCTACGATGATGTAACCATGCCCGCCGGCTGAGGTAGGCTTACAATGCATGAAGTCAATCCCCCATTTGGAAAATGGGCCAAAGGAAATGACGGGGTGTAGCAAAGCAGGATGGGTGTGCTTTTTAGGATAAAAATGTTGACAAGGTGGGCATTTCTTAATAGCCTCATGATAGTCTTTGAATACAGAATGCCATAAATAGCCAGCACAAAGAATTTTCTGGGATGTAGCCATCCCAGATAAATGACCGCCACATGCTCCAAAGTGGCAATCATTCAACACATGTTCAGCCTCCTCATGGGTGAGGCATCGCCGGAGAATAGAGTCAATCCCACGTCTATACAAAGTATCATTCAAGATGAGATAGTATTTCACGTTGTGACAGATACGGCAGCGATCATCGCGAGATAAATGCAGCTAAAAAAGCTATGTCTGGAGATAAATCAGAAAATATCCATACCAAGGATCAGTAGTACAAATCAGGAACAGGAATTCATCCAAAAATGAATCATTGGGCTCAGATTCCGCTCTAGCACAAGGAATATCACACATAAGCTCTGCAAAAACCAAGGATTTCTTTGATGTGGCCTTGGCAAACTCTAGATCAAACTCCTGAAGGATGACGATCCAATGGGAGTAATTGCCCCCGAGTACCTGACGAGTCAGTATGTAGTACATCGGGTTCTGGTCTACCAATACGGTGGTAGTGCGGAGCAAAATGTAATGATGAAACTTTTGTACGGTAATGACTGTGGCCAATGCTAACTTTTCCTCACGTGAATAATGAGTTTTGGAATTGAGGAGATTCTTACTGGCGTAATAAATCATGTTCTCCTGACCATGGAGATTGTCCTGTGCTAAAACCATGGTGATGGTAGTAGCGGAGGCAGCAATATACAAGAGAAAGTCCTTTGAATAATCCGGGGGGTGTATCACGGGTGAATGAGTCAGAGCGTGCTTAAGATTATCAAAGGCACATTGGGCTTGGTCGTCCTAGAAGAATGGTTTGTTCTTCTTGAGGAGACACATATAACCATGCATTTTCTCTGTGAAATTGCACACGAAACGACGGAGAAAGTTTGCCTTCCCCTACAAAATTTGGAGTTCAAGGAGGTTGGTTGGGGCTGGTAGATAAAGAATAGTGGCAATATTCAAAGGATCGATCTGGATGCCATCTTTGGATACCACAAAGCCTAGCAGACGTCCTGTCTTAATGCAGAAAACACATTTACGTGGATTGAGCCATATATTATAATGACAACATCTCAGGAATATGTCTTTAAGATGACCAGGGTGTTCCTCCCATCACTGTGAATGAGTAGGGAGGTCATCAAGGTATTGTTCAACAATATGTTTAATATCGTGAAACGCATAGGACATCGCATGCTGGAATGTGGCTCCAGCATTTTTCAAGCCAAAAGGTAACTTCTTATATGAAAAGGTTCCTCATGGGAAAATGAATGTCATCTTATGCTGATTGAAGGGTAATATCTCAATCTGATTATAGCCAGAGAAGCCATCCATAAATGAAAAGATGACACTTCCAGCACAGTTATCGATAATCTGATCGATATGCAAGGTAGGAAAGTTGTCCTTAGGAAAATATTTATTTAAATCCCTAAGGTTGATGCAGACTCTAATGGTGCCCTGATTTTTATTGACAGGGACAACGTTCGATACCCATTCTGTCAGAGGTATAGGATAAATAAACCCAGCTTTCAGAAGTTACTCAATTGCAGCTTTAATAGCTGTGGCCTTTCGAGGATGGACTTGCCTAAGTTTCTGCCTGACAGGTTTAGCCATGAGATAGGTTTTAATCTCATGGACCACAATGGAAGGGTCAATCCCCAACATCTCTTCATAAGAACAGGCAAAAATATCACGGAATTCCTTAAAAAGTGCCTTATATGCTTTAGATTCATCTACCGAGCAGTTCTGCCCCACATGAACATGCTTGATAACATCAGGCCTGGATGATATGTCAATCGGGTTCGTCTGAGTAATGTTGCAAAGGTTTCCTTCAGAATCTGTATCTTGCAACAATATAGGACTTTGTGGAAGGTTGAAAATATCAGTAGGAAACAAGGATGCAAAATCAGGGCTAACCGAACTGGTGTTGGGGAGGAACATGGATCTATGATGGTGATCCTCCCAAATGGGCTCATCCGTATTCATGATCTCTATAATGGACTCATAGGAAGGAAAAGTCTCAGAGAATTAGTCTAGAACCGAAAGAGAAGGTTCTAACCAGTATGGTAAATTTTAAGGGTCCAAAGCCACTAGATGGATTTCATTAGTGTGATCATCAGAAAAGGTTTGAATGGTGTCATACATAGCTTTGTGTGGACTCAATGAGGTGGAATCAACCACATTTTTGCCCTTAGGCTCATAATAAAATGAGGCAATCATATGGACTATTGTGGTATCCATGCTAAGCGGAGTGGATGGAAAAATCCCCATAAGGGATGAATCCTTCAACATGCCTACCCCAATCGACTGGTAAGGAGGAGGGGACTGGCCTAACATGGGGATATTATTAGCCATGGAGGGAGTAACATCCGAAATACATAAATCAAGATGATCAATAGTAACAATTCTCCCTAGATGCGGGAATTGGACTGTTCGAAACACTGTTGAGGAAACAACAGTCATGGCATAGAACCAATTCCTTCCTAGAAGGAGGTTGTAATCTAAAGGGGAATCTACCACTTCTACTTCAATGGAAACATTTTTTCCCCCCAGCTCGACCACTAGGGATGATATGAGACCATGGGGTTGGAAACCCTGTCCGTCAAAGGCTTTAAGGGTCATGGGTGATGTGACAAGCTCGAGAGCCAAGAGCTTTCCAACAAGTCAGAGATAACACCGAGGTCAAAGCTCCTTCATCTAGTACCATGCGAAAGACTTTCTTTTCCACTACTTTTGTAATGGTCTAAAAAGAAATTTTATGCTGTAATCTAGGTTTGTAGTTCTCGGCATTGAAATGAATCAAGTTAGTGTTATCCGAGTCTAAAGCTCTTAATGTAGTCAACAAGTTCTTGCGCTATGTGGGGCAACTTTGGAGCACTTATAGGGTATACATCGCACAAGGTGCCTGAGCAAGATATTCAACTACATTATAAAATTGAGCAGCTCGGGCATTGGGATTAAAGACAGCCTTTCGAAGAGTACTCTTAGGTGGGCAAAAAATCATGTTGAGAGTAGGCTTCTCGATAGATAAGGGGACAATAGGCGAGGATTCCAAAGAACTAGTAGAGGGAACTTTCCCTAAAGAAGGTTGATCTTCTTTATTATCTACGAGTTTATCATAATTATGACTTCGAGTTTATAGATGGATAGTATCTGAGGACATCATATGAATTTCCTCTGATGAACTAGAGTTACCCTGATTAGACATATGGTCTATCAGTTGTTGTTGAGAGGGAAAAGGATCCATAAGTACTGCAGGTGTGGGATTGGACTTCAAAAACTGGGAGATTTCGTCCCGACGAGGACACTCCTTTGAAAAGTGGTCACCACCACATAACAAATAGGGATATTTTTCCTTCCTTTTCCCTTTTGTCGTTATCACTATTGGTTGGTCGTGGAGTCTCCTATTGGTTTCCAGGTTTTTTATTTCTATTTTTACCTTTATTTTTATTACCTGAGATTTGAGTACTTTGAATAGAATTGACCTCGGTTGAAACCTTGGGAGTCGAAGGAGTAGTGGTGGCAGTTTGGTTTTGCTTGGTAGGTTTTGCTGCGAACGGGGACTGGATTGAACCAACAATCCCATCAACAGGTACTTTTGTTGGTGGATTGGCAGGATCAGTGCTGGGGTGAGGAGCTTGAGGAATCAGGTCATAAAGAGTTCCAGACTAGGAATAGACCAAGTCTAGGTACTGAGCCCGACTAATCGCCTTCTCTTCAGTAACGGCACCACCCATAGCCACATCTCGGGCAATAGGAGGCAACAAGGATTTAGTGAACCAATCAGCTAGTAACTGATCCGGAATAGGAGCCTTAATAAGCCTTCTCCATCTTCTCCACTCTTGCATATGATCGGAAATGTGGGTGGAGGTGTTCTTCCGCAAAGAAGTTAAAAGATGAGTGCCCATTTCATAATGAATATGGAGCTGAAAGTGTGTAAGAAACATGGTTTCCAATGAGCCAAAATCCACAAACGAATGTTGTGGGAGTTCAATGTACCACTTCGCAGTCGTACCGGTCAAAGTTTGCTGAAAGAGTCGTAATTGAACGGAGTCATCCATGAGGGAGTTCGAAGAACACCATAAATGGAAAGTCATAACATGGTTTTTTAGATCGTCTCCCTACTTCCCATCGAATTTCGGAATGTCCGATGGTAACTTTACCAAAATGGGAGGCCATGAGGGATTATGTCGAATGGGGTCATTGATCAACTTGGAGAAATCAAGTAATTCCAAAGTTAGTAGGAAAGGTAACTGTGAGTTGGACTGCACATACTGGTAATATTGATAAGGCATATAATTACCAGTAGGACCATAAGTAGACTGATAAACAGGTTGTTGTGATGAAGAACTACCGGAATATCTGCCCCCGCAGGGGGTTGATTTCTGGCATTAGGACCGCTAGGACCACTAAATACTCCAAGAGGAGGACCACGAGGGCCACTGAGACCACTAGGACCATCGAGACCACCAAGACCACCAATACCACCAAGAGGCAAACCCCCAGACCCTCCAGAGCCCCTAAGAGGTGGTAAACCTTCAGAGCCACCGGAACCACTAGGACAAGGGCCACCAAACCCTTCTGGACCAAAAGGAGGAAAGCCACCAGGTCCCCCAGGACCACCAGGACCGCCAGGATCGTAAGGAGGAAAGTTGTTAGATCCTCTGGGACCATCAGGTCCCCCAAGGGGAGGACCTCCATAAGGCGGTCCTTCGGAACCTCCCGCAGTATGTATAGGTATCCCCCCCATAGCTGGCATGTAAGACCAGTTGGGTTGCCCCCATGGTATAAAAGTGTTATTAGGGTATGGAATTCTAGCATAAGGCATTCCTGTAGGATTGGGTGGATGATTACCTATAGGTATTTGATAACCATAACCTCCAGAAGACTGAACGATTACAGGTTGTGCCCCCAAGGGCTGACCTAAACTGGATGGGGGATTAACCACATTATTATGGGTGGGAGGGACATAAACTGTAGATATTTCTATGTTAGAGGTTTTCCCTTGACTAGGTACAATTCCGATGTCAGATAATGTAGGTCGTGTCGGGGGTTTCCCCCCGGCACTAGAAGGTACTGACGAAACGGGAATTGAAGGTTGGGCCCCAGGTGCAGAAGACCTGGGAGGATTAGGAACAGACATAACATGAAAGGTGATAGGGGTGGTAATTTGACCTAGGTTGTGGGTTTTTATTAGACGATCTATAATCAGTTCAATGGGCCTCATAGAATCAACCAGTGAACGATATCCCACAGGAAGAGATGTGGAACGTGCTAGTGTTGAGCCTAATAGGTCATCGACCTGCTTGTCAATATCTTGTGCATGGAGAATGGAAGCATGGTATTGCGTGCGTTCTTCTTCATCTTCAGAAGAGTTTAGATAGGTGCCAAATGAGGAAATGGCCTTTCCTATAGGTGTCTCCCAAAACAGAGCATCGAGACCAAAATTCGGACAAGTTGTATCGTCAACATGACCTTCCGTGGGAGAATGGATGATGTATTTCTCTGAGAAGGTTGTTGGACCAAGGGAGGCGAGTGTGAAGAATACGGTACTCCACTTTCTGCAACCACATTGTCTCCCACTTAAGAGGTGGTACCAGCTCCTTAGTCGATAGCTTCCATGGGATTTTCTCCTGAACCAGGAATAAAATCAGGTGGCAAGCCCCGTACTCTTCTGAATTGTCTTAACTCAGCCAGTTGTACAGTTTCCTACTAACCTAGGGTCTGAAAATCTAGAAAACACTTCCCTACACAAGCTATAGGTCAAAACAAGCAGACTTAAAATAATAGGAGGAGTTCAAAAAGTCAGGTCTCTCACCAAGATTGCCAAGAAGGTGCCACTTGCGATATACCTCAAGGGTACGTGCGTAGTAATCTCCTCGAATGTTGTTTTTAGTGTATGGCTCCAAACAAGACAGCCAAAGGGCTTTTCTCAGATAGATAAGGTATCCTAGTGGGGTCTCCCGATATACTCAAGGTACGTGAGAGCTTGAATCGGTAGTAGTGCTGTCTAATGAATAACCTACACAAGGGGCCTTTCGATATACAATCAAGTACGTGAATTACCTTTCTATATACCTCAAGGGTACATTAAAGGTCATTCGATATACTGACGGTACGTGGAAGAACCGTGCGAATCCTGGGATGTAATGCTAACAAATAATGACAGCTCCTATGCTTAACGACACCCGAACNGTAAATTTTAACCTACAACTACCATTAATTTTAACTTGTACGGTTAGGTGAATGCATGATGTTTTGACAGAAAAGTAAAACCATACAATATGCTTGTGCAAAATATTCACTTTACCGTTCAGTATGCCTACTTACGGGAGGGAAAGAGTGTTTTCTTTTTGTTTCAAAACCAACAATACTTCCAAACAACAGTCATGAACATCAAAAACAAAGACAAGCAATAAATTTTCCAAATTGATTTCTTCTTTTTGAAAGCAAATGAGAAGGTGAAGAATCTCTTTTCCTAAAAGAAAAGCAAGAAGCACACCTATATGCAAATGCACTCTATTTTTTCAATTTTCTCAAAACATAAGCAAATCTAACTTAAACTACCATTTTATTTTATTTTTTTGATCGATATAGTTCTAAATGTATGAGAGACAAAAGATAATGAAGGTCCTGAAAGCTTGTAAATCCAATCAGAAAAGCAATGTCCAACACTCAATGATAATATCCTAGTCTCAGTCAAAATTTTCTTTTTTAAAGAAAGGAAAAAGAAGTTTACTATGCAAATAAGAAATGAAACCCTAGAAGCTAATCTAGTGTTCTTCTTTTAGTCTATGCAACAGAAACAAAAAGAGATTTTAATAACACCCTAAGATTTTTAGAAAACAAGAAAACCTTTCGTAAACACAACCAACAAGCATCGAAGCAGATGAACAATCAAAAGACCTAATCAAACTTTTGAAATTCCACTCAAATCAATCTTAAACCATAAAATTATCAAGCCACAAACATTAGATTCAGTAACACAAGTCTGATAAACAGAACTGAAAGCAACAAAATCCAAATTTTGCAAAGAAAAATGAGGAAAAAAGGCTTTGGAGTGATGCCTACCTAGCACTGCGCTTCTCATGTGTTGACAGAGTGTTTCCTACACAGCACCACTTCTCGCCAACAGGTTACAGGTGGTGGCACCACGTACTGCCCACTTGGTTCAGGCGGTGGCACCACTTCTCGTACACAGCATAGGTGTGGTTCCCTATAAATGACCAAAACACAAGAAGAATGATGGATCAAGTCAGAAAAAGACTAGATCGGGACAAATACTGTTGAATTGAGTATGAAAACAAAGCAAAAAAGATCAAAATAACTCAGATCTGAACAGATCTGGAAGTTTCAAACCCAAATGAAGCAAGTCAGAAATTAGATCTGACTGAAGAGAGTTGAAGAAGGAGCCTGGATTCGGACAAGAGTTGTAGAATGAGGAAGATCAGAACAACTAATATAAATATCCCCAGCGGAGTCACCAGATTTGTTATCTGGAATATTTCACCTCCTACAAACAACAAGGTGTTCTGATGGTCTGAATGGTTCAGATTCAGAACAAATAGAGGACAGAGGTTGAAGACTCTCCCTAGACGCCATAGATACCTGGAATGTAATGCTTCGATCGTTACCCTGTGTACCTGTGATAAGCTTCAACACACAAACATATCGAAACCACCAAAATATAATTACTAATCTATGTTAGTGACTAAGGAATCTAACAACATACATGTGAAATCATACAACAACCGTTATATATGGGACAGAAATCAACTTGCATTAAAGAAATATGAAGAAGTTTACAACCAAGCCTGTGTTGACATGCATCTCCATGAAACCAAGCATTCCCGTCCCCAAAATCTCCGACTCTAGCTCTCTATACTCTCCCAAATGATCTTGGGCCAAGTGATCAATCTAACAGCATAACAATACCTTAATAGTTCTCCCCCTCAACCATGGCCATAAGCTTGTATTTATAAGGCTTAATGGATAGGGTAGGTTGAGAGATTAGTGGGTGAGGTGGCCTCTAAGATCATAGGATGAGGGATCTCGAGCTCAACTGACCCACAACAGTAGGGATAAGGGAGGACATGAGGCTTATCATCTAGAAGCCTCGAGAAACTTCTCTTTTTCCCTTTTTACCCAGGGTACCACGTTTCTCCTTCAATGACAGAGTGGTTCTGGTAATAACCGCTTATGGACCAAGGGCCATAAGCGGTGGAACCACTTGTGGGAAACAGGGGATGGGCTGTGTGAACAAGGGTACCACTTCTGGATAAAGGGGCAAGTGCGGTGCTGGGAATTTTCATAGAAGATTGATGATAACCATGAGTTTCCACTCCAAGATATGGGATTCAGGGCAGGTAGGCATGCCAAAGTTCTTATCACATGATGGTGATAGGATTTTGGTATAACAGGATACACCTTCCCACTTTTCCCAAAAATGGGCTTCAACAATTTTCCTCCTGCAAGTCTCTTCCTGCAACTTTTGATAATCGTCGATCTTTTGTGGAACGCTTCCCATCCGTTGATCTATGATCAAGTGAGAAACTTTATTCCCGTACACTTTTCTTTTGTGGAATTCATCTATGACAATAGATCTGTCAAAATTACATATTTTAACTCAGACAATTTTAGACGAATTGATAAGGGAAACGATCAATTCATTCCTGTTGCACTCACATGAATAAACCTCTATATTTATGAAATCTATAAAAATTTCTATCAATGATAAAGACTCATATACACAGAGAATTAAGCATATTTCTGGTTACTTAAAAGAAGACATAAGATAATCACATATATGTAGAGTATTTAAATCTGTTCTTCATTCAATAAACCATTCATGCGTACATTCATTCACGCACCCACTCACTTATGCATATATGCATCCATATATCTCTCTGCCTACACTTTTGGATCTTATTACATTAAATAGATCTCCATTAAACCTGTCAAATCTGAGACAACGAGATATGAACTCATAAGAAAGTAAATCTATAACTAACCTATCCTTGAGCAACCTATTACATGATTCAATGACATCAGTGGAGAATTGTCATTATTACAACCAAACAAATCCTATCTATAAAACCATTACAATATTTATAAACTAACTGTTGTTTAGGAATAAAAACCGTTGTAACCTAGGGTCTAGGGTTACTAACATACTTGTAAAACTTGCAGACAATCAACTTTTAAAGTACAGAAAGGAAATAGGAAGATATGTTGGACTCACCCGATTATCGACGGTTGATCCAAGCTTTGTCTTCTCCCGCTCTGCTTCTCTCCAAAGCTTTCAAGGATGCACCTCTTTCACCTGCAAAGAGAAAATTATCCAAGTACAAATTTATACATGTATATGTGACAGGTTAGATAAACAATATATAAAGTGCTTAATCAAAGATATTCATCAACCATGATACATGAAAGAGACTCAACACAAAGTTGGAAGAAGAATTCTCTTTATTAACAATTAGTGAATGAGATAAGTGTACAACCCAACGCCTGAAACAAGGACTCCTCTACAATCAAAAGACTCTGAGTTCTGCTGCTCCAAAGACTTCTGAAGATATACCACCAGCATAACTTTGCTCTCCAAGATTGATTGATTAATGCCCTCCCCAAGGCTTCTATTTATACTTTGAAAAATAGAGCAGTTTCGAAGGTTGAGGAGGTTGAGACAGTTGAGATAGTTATGTTTAAGGCTCAACTAGTCTCCATTAATTGCGTTTTATTATTTTTAATGTCGAATGGATATGTACGCGACTATTAATACTGGCAACCCGCATATGACACGTGAGTTGCTTTAAGGGAAACCCATGTATAGATCTGTATGCGGTTTGCAATGATAATAGTCATGTACAGTACGTGAGTTGTCAAAGAACATAGTCACGTATGTACACAAGTTTCAATGGACATAGTCGCGTATGGCAATCCACACATAGAAAGATAAAATGGAAAGTTGTTTGGAGGGTGAATGCATCTCATGTCATTCCTAGCTATAGTTTTTAGGCAACCTTCAATACAAAAGTGTCCTTCTGTGTACCAACATATGAAGTGTCAGCACTCAGATGGAGAAGTGCCATTTGGGTTGATAACAAATTCCCCCTAATGTGTGAGGTCAGAGGGAAGTGATGGCCGAAATACATTATAATCATTATCTTTGGAGAACTCAGAAGTCCAATGGAGCAGAGGTAGTAGCTAAAACAAATACATAATAATGTCATATACAAAGTCATATCGGAGGATGCTATGTTCAATATACTAGAACACTAGCTCCTTTACAATATTTGAGTACATCATATAGTACGGGTACAAGACCACATATATTACAAAGGTGGACTGAAGCCACAATATACAATAATGATGAGTTTTCAAAGATCTGGAAGCTATGTAAATAGGTACAACATAGTCTTGCGCAACTTAGTCCATAGATAGGAAACTAAGGTCTTCATAAACAATCCCAAAGAACCAGTACAATCCAATCCATGTGAATAGATGTTATTGAAGTCGAACATGGAGCGGATTCAACAGATTGTCAATCAATAGGTGATAATCAACAACTGAAGCAAAGGAATTCACCAATAATGAAAGTGAATCCTGACGTACAATCGTCAAAACTCTAGGTCTTCGTCGTCAAGAAGTGCTGATGCGGAACCATATTGTGATAAGGAAGGCAATAGATCCTCCAACGGATCACAAGAGTGACTAGGAACTGGGTAAAGGAAGGGAGACATAAGTGATAATAGATACGACAATGATGGGATCAGGATATAGATCAGATATTGGGTTAAGTCCTTGAACGGTGAGCACAACACAGAGATGACCCAAGGTAGCTTTTTAACATTATAGATGGAACAACTAGACTTATATGTCATGTAGGATACATGATCAGATTCCCCAGGTAGAACTGACAAGAGGAGGAGTAAGAAACTCAAAGTAATAGCTGAACTAAAAGTGAACACTGAGACATGAGTATCAAAAAAAGTAGAGAGTGCTTTGTTCAAGGATGGCATGCTGCCACTAGCTGAGAACCAAAAGAAAACTTCTTCCTTTCCTTCCTTGTTAAATTTTAATGAGTCCAGGAAAGTCAACTCGGATCTCTCTTCATTTTTTAACAAGCTTGAAGAGAAGAGGGAATAATGCTTGATAGTGTCACTGATTTGTGGATTTTATGAGCCCGAACTAGTACATGCTCAGTGGTGTTTTCATAGTATAGAGAGTATGAAAACTCCAAATAAGACTCCAGGGGGGTGCTTTTTTGTCCAATTTAGTCTCCTAAGGCCGTAAAAGTATAAAACAAACCATAGAAGAACTCTCCTAGCTTCCGAAGAAGTAAGGCACACCTTTTTCGTATTTAGTCAGGAAGGCTTGAAAAAGGTTAAATTACCACCTACCCAACGCTCCTTCAAAAGTAGCATATAGCCTGAGTTTCACGAGTGTGAAGGAAGGAAATATCACTCGAAAAGATCCATTTGATTACAAGAAATGGGGCTTACAACAATAAACTCGATGCTTTGTTCTTTAGGGTTTAACGAGCATGACAAAATACATAAAGTACACTCGAAATATTTTTCATGTTTTGGTCCAGAACACAAAAAAGAGAAAACTAAGCTCACACCGAGGGTTCCTTTTCCGTAAGTTTAGTCCCTCAGGTATGAAAAAGTGATAAACCTATGCCTGAGAATACTCTTCTCAATTCCGTAGAAAAGAGAGTGATCCTTTCTCGTATTATTCCACATGGTCTGACAAAGTGATAACCTACCACCAATGTGGATGCCCATTCACATATTCTTAACGAGCTTGAACGGACAAGTTTACTCGAAAGTCAAGTCTATTTTAAGGAGTCAGACCTGGGCCTAAAGAAACTCAATATCTTTCCCGTGAAATTTTAATGATTCCGGAAAAGTCAATTCGCGGCCTCCTTATTGTTCTTAACAAGCTCGAAGGAGAGCAGAAAGAATGCTCTAAATGTGAGGAGACGAGTGTCATAGGCAGGAAAAACTAGTTCCAAGCACAAGGAACAAACCTATGCATAATGCAAGGAACATGAGTAGGATAAAGACACTCGAAGAACGTCTCCTTAAGGTAAAAGGTGTCAAGTTGCAAAGGCAAAATGATACAAGGCTTAGCGATGATGAGAACAAAGATGAGGGATTATACAACGAGCTAAAATTGTGGAAGCCGGCATCAGGCTCATAAGCGCGGGAAGGGCACATGCAAATGCATTTACAGCTTGACCAACAAGACAAGGCCAGTAAACAATTGTGAATCCAACTAAGAATCCTGTCTCCAAGAAACAACAACATCAGGATCATATTCAGAAGAAAATATCCGATGTGGGTCACTTTGGCAGAAACACATGCGACTTTGCTATCTTCTACAAAAGGGAAAGTCAAGGCAGAATCAAACAAATAAGATTATATAACACCAAGTCTCAAGGGTTTATAATCAGTCATATCAACCTCAGAAGGAGAGCAAAAATCAACAAGGGACATAGAGTCTCCAGGAACAAACTCAGTAACACAGGAGTTGAAAAATTCATAAGAAAAATCAAGCTCATCAGGATCACTGACTTCCTGTTCAAAGGAAGAGTCAAAAGACTCAACAAGACCAACATAAGAAGAAAGGTCGGGCTTATTAGGCAAATTAGGGTTAGAATTAGTCACAACTGAACCAACATCCCATAGAAAATCAGACTGTATCAAAGACTCTAGGAAGACTTCATCTGAAGGAAGGAGATCATCCGAGATAGGACACATGTCTAAACTTTCAAATGGATTGACAGAGTGGAGATTAGGCCCCATAGTATGTATAGGATGACTCACCTCGTCAACTGCTAGGACCAATTCCTGAGAAGGTAAGCATGAAAATAGAGGCTTCTTCTCAGTAGCAATTGAATGCAAAGGACATGAGGTCACATAGCTCACCTGTGGCGGGATAGTGTCTATAGAAACACTGGGAATAAATAAAGGAAATACTTGGTCTCTAGTTGGGTCAAGAGAAGGATCAATAAAATCCAATTGATCGATTGTGACAATTTCTTCGCCATGATTAAAGTACATCACATGAAATAATGTTGACACTACAGCTTGCATTGCATAGACATAATCTTGTCCAAGGAGCATATTGAAGTCCAAGGGGTCTTCTATCACCATGAAGTCAACTAAGATGGTTTTCCCACCCAAAGTAACAGGTGTTTGAGCAAGAATTCCCAAGGCTATACAATTTCTTCTATCAAACACCAATAACTGACTAGTAGTCGACACAAAGCTGGGAGATCCCATGCCTCGCCAAGCATGAGCAAACAAGATACTAACTGAGTCTCCTTCATCAACAATACAATGAGCAATCACGGGGACTTCACTTAGTGAACCTCTCACATAGCACGTGCGATCGTGGGATATTAAAGAATACCCTTAATTTCTAGAGATATTGACCCAAAATATTTTTGTTGAAACCCCCTCCCAATACTTAAAACCTCCTTCCCACCCCTTTTTATACCTCAATCCTTATAAACCACCCTACCCACCCCCATCTTAAACCCCTCATCCCCCCAATACCTGCAATATATTGGTTCAATTTTTTATCATTTTAAAACCCACAATATGAACTAACGTGATAGGATATTGGTCAACAAGTGAAGCCCCCGTGCGAGCAATCATGTATGATTCAAATTTGACCTTTATTTGGAGAGGGGTGTCAGAAGGAAGGCACAGCTCAACTAGGCTATCCCAATCAAAGGAAGCAATCCGAGAGCTTGGTGGGGGTTGACCTGAAGCGAGTTCAGTGCCCCCTTGTTCAGTAAGTTTTGAACTGGTAGTGAAGAAAATGTGACTAGCAGACACTTCACTTTCCAAAGGAAGAGTGGGATTGATCGATAATGAAATTGATTCAACCGCTTCATCAAAGTCACTCTCCGTAGGGAGAGTGGGATTGACCAAAGATGACATTGGTTCAATCACATCAGGATCACTCTCTGGAAGAAGAGTGGGATCGACCAAATCTGAGATTGGTTCGACCACTTGATCAACCAAAGGTTGAGTAGGGTTTTGAGAAACTATAGGTTGTTCAAAAATAGGATGACCATGAAACCAAACTCTTCTTACCTCTTCAATAGAAGGCATTTATAGGTAAGGTGGTATCCCTCACAAAGCTTACAAGGAAACTTGGGTTTGTGTTTTGAATGGGTAGTCTTTTCAACAGTGTCAACATGACTCATAGTGGCTAACAGATCATCTTCAGCATGAACCATAGAGGCTGAGAGACTGCCCCCAGCATGGCTTGAAGAGGCTGAGAGACTGCCCCCAACGTGGCTTGCAGAGGCTGAGAGACTGCCCCCAGTATGGCTTGTAGAGGATGAGAGAATGCCCCCATTTTGGCTTGCAGAGGCTGTGAGACTGGGTCCAACAGTGACCTACAGAGGTTGAATGGGTGCCCCCTTGCTTATGTGCCTTCTTCATATTCCTCCTTCTTTTACTCTGTTTAGACTGTCGGTTACTAGTATCATTACTTTCACCGCATGAGGTAGAAGGAGGAGGAGAATCAATTATAGGTGAAGGGGAAGTAGTGTTTTGATGCCCTTGATATAAGGAGCTTACTTAAGAAGCATCAAGAGCAGTTAGGACAGTTGGAGTAGAAAACAACCACACTGGTAGCCCTAGGGTGAATCTAGGTAGATTCAAGGTGTCCATCAAAGGAACGCCAACATTCCCTGTGAGAGGAATAGAAAAAGGAGTTCCCAACATGGGGATCTCTTGGTTGGTGTTCAAAGGGGTGTTAGCCATAGATTCAAAAAACAAGACAAAGTTTGAGGTTGAAAGGAAACCAAAATTACAAAGCACACACCTAATGGCACACTAAGTACAGACAAACCACACAACACTCACTAAAAAATTCCTAAAGCCAAACAAACAATCAGGTATAAGATACGCTTTCAAAAATAAAGCTGATAGATAGTTACTTGGCATCCCTGTAGATGCTCTTAGGCACAAGCAGAGGAATCACCCACCACCCTCCTACACTTTCAACAAGGGTTACCTTCCAAGCCCACCCAAGGTGAACCAAAAATAGCCTTCCAGTTTACCTATGTATGAACCCTAGATGTCAAGAGACTAGAGGCTACCTTAACTATACCAACAGTCTGGGGGGACAGTTGCAAGCCTAATTCGTACACATGGGCAGGGTAGATGAGCCCGAAACTCTGTCTAGGATAGAATCCCTAGATGCGTAAAAATTCTGATTTACATTTCTGTTGAGGCCTGGAAAATCGCAGGCGGCAACAGTAAAGGATTCTCCCCAATCAGCGTTCCCAACTAGCCCGCTGACTGTTTGGTATAGGGAATCCGTCCGGTTTGCGGTCCGGCCACCGTAGGTCAAAGTAACAACGAGGGTTTACCGGTTGCGGCCCGGTCCACCGGAATTTGTATTTTTGACTTAATATATGCAATGCATATGCCTATCTAAACCATGCAGGATGGTTTAAATGCAGGGGGGCGGTCACAAAGTACTGCGCAGGTTCTTACCTCTCGTCTTATGCTCACAAGCAAACAAACCAGATACGAATGGAAATGACTAATTATCTAAACTATCCCTAGGGAGCGAGGCTATCATATTAAATGAGCAATAAAGAATCACATACTGTAAGAAAACTACAGATAGCTGATACTTTTCCTAAAGCACATGAACTACAAATATTCAAATAACCAGTTAACCGATCATTCTATAACAGCAATTATTACTCATAGTACAAATGTATCCCAGAAAATACTGCAGAATAATTAACAAGAACTTAGGTTCGAGACATCAACTATCCTCACAGCGCATGAAATACAGCTAAACCCGAAAGAGTTCTTCTTCAGCATTATTTATTGAGTAGCATTGGTACATTTCACTTCTTTACTCCTTCCAGCGGCAAAATTGCAGTTTACTTCGAAAAACGAAATAGTTCCTCTTCCGAGTCAATAGTTACCAAATTTGCTAAGGGAAAAAGCCCCTATTTCACCGGGCTTCCCATTATTTAAACAACAATAGATGTCCACTGGGTTCCCTCGGCGCGTGACCTTTCAGCGCTCTTGGCGATTCAGTTTCCTTCC
>LPNX011087203.1:0-34748 GCA_001517045.1 Pseudotsuga menziesii | reverse complement strand
CTCTTGTGATGTGCTTGTGTTTTATTGCTATGCTTGTTATTCTCTCAGTGAAAAGATCCTAAGATCATAATGCTAGCTTAAATGTGATGAAAAACTAACATAGGGCACCAACAATAATGAAGAAATGAGATGAATAACAAGTCACTTCGAGGGGGAAACCTCCTTATACAATGTACTAAATACGAAAGACCATATGAGATAATTACAAACTAGATCTCCTTGGTATGTATATAGGAGATAAAGAGTACAATTATAATTCTATAGCCTACATAATTACAATCATGATCCTAGATGGCCCATAAAGATAATACTAATATGATGGAATGTCACCATATATAGGGATTAACATGCCCTTCCCCTTCAAACAAGTGTTGCTCTCAACACTTTGTTAACTTTGGATGCTTATGCATGGAGATTTCTTCTTCCCATGTTGTCTCTTCCATTGGAAAGCTCTTCCACTTAATGAGGTACTCAATAATTGCTCGATTTCATAGTTTCTTAATCCTTTTCTCAATGATTGCTTCATGTTTCTAGTATGAATTTCCCTTCTTCATCAATCTCTGGTAAAATAGTATGGACTAGGATCTTGTCACTTTTTAGGAAAGAAACATGGAAGAATGGGTGTACATGTGAAGTTGGATATAAATGTATTTTATAAGCCATACTTCCAATCTTTTGCAACACCTTATAGGGACCATAATACTTGGATGCTAATTTGTTGCCCTTCTTTTGTTGCTTGAGGGACATCTGTTTGTATGATTGTATCCTAAAAAATACTCAAACTCCCACTTCAAATTCCCTTTCACTGTGATGTTGATCTACTTGTTGTTTCATCCTATTTTTTGCTATGACCAAGTTATCCTTCAATAATTGGAGAACTGTTTTGGGTGATATCTGCTTTAACTTTGGATTTTCTTTAAGGATGATGAGATGGAAGGAGGATGATAGCCATAAAGTGCCATAAATAATGACATTTTTCCATGAAGTATGGAAAGATGTGTTGTACCACCGTTTTGCTAAGGGAAACCACTTGACCATTGTCTTTATTTATTAGATGCAAAGCAACGAAGATACCCTTCTAAGCATTTATTCACAATTTCAGTTTTCAAATAAGATTGAGGATAGTAGTGTTGCTGCTCTTTTCTCCCCAAATCTCTTAAATTTTGTGCCCCTCCTCATAACTGAATATCGCTTCAGTTTGTTTCATCCTTGATGTTTCTTTAGTCGTGCTTTGAGTCTGGATGTTTTGAACAATTTACATACAGCCTGTTCCCAGAATTTGTTGGTGCTTGAATTTTGTAGCGGGTCGCATAGTGGGGTTTAGTTTTGCCAATTGTCTTTGATGGGCCGTCGTTTTGAAAATGAAATGGACCTTGAATGTTGTTGAGTTTTAAAGGCCCTCGAACACTTAATTTTTTCTGTTAAATCGACTGCTTTTGTTCTTTTTCCCTCCCCCGTTGCGGCTCCCAAAGCGGTTTGGCGTCCGAAGTCCAAATCGCTCCGACGTCCGATTCGTATTTGTCTTCAATCGCTTGCCTGTAGCTTTTACCCTTCCACCGTTGCGGCTGGGAAAGCTATTGAGCTTCCGATTCGAATGTCTTCCGACGTCCGAATAAGCCCTCTCCCACCCGCGTTTCGCTTAGGTCTTCAGTCCTTGTCTCGTCCATCGTTGCGGATGGAAAAGTCCTTTAGCCTCCGAAGCGTAAAGCCGTTCGATTTTCGACTAAGGTTTTTTCTCCCGCCCGCGTTTCACAGCATTTTAGCACTTGTCTCTCCGCCATTACGGCTGGGAAATCCATTTGGCGTCCGACGTCAAAGTCACCCGATCTCCGATGGAGTTTTCCCGCCCACAGCTGTGAATCGCGCCTCTTATTCTTTTTCTTCCCGCCGTTGCGGCTGAGCCAAGCCTTTGACTTCTGATGTCAGTAGCCTTCCGACTTCCACCGGGGTGCACGAGGCCATTTGTTTTTGTGAAGTAGTCGTTTCAGTTTGTATAATATGCCGCTCTGTTTCATAACACAGTCCCAAATGGATAATACACGTGGATTAATTGTAGGTCTGCATAAGGAGCCGATGCGTGAAGACGTAGAAGAACAGTTTGGTAAAAAATCGAAACGACACCGACCAGATCACTGAAAGGGCCCTCGAGGCGAAAGACAAAGTCAATAACGCTAAAGGCGCAAACCTGACTGCTGGTCCGTTACTAAAAGAATCATGAGTGCATACAGACAACTTGGAAGGATACGAAACGCTGGGGAGACCGAAAGGTCATGCGTTGGGGGAAACCCAAACGATTTACTGTTTTGTTTAAATACTGGAAAGTGAGAGGTTACGGGGACTTTTTCCCTCAAAAAAATTTGTAAACCATTTTGGCTTGTAAGAGGAACTACTTCGTTTTACAAATCAGAAACTGCAATTTTTTGCCTGCTGGAGAAAGCGAAATGTGGAATGTATCAACGCAATTTAATGAACAATGTTGAAGGGGAACTATTTCGTTTTCAGCTGTGTTTCATTTACTGTGAGAGTATTTAACTTCCCGAACCTATGTTCTTGTTGAATGTTCTTCAGTATCTTTTGGGATGTTTTTCCACTGTGAGTAATAAATGTTGTTCATAAAATAATCGGCTATCTGGTTGTTTAAATATTTGTAATTGTTCGTGTGTCGTGAAAGAAGTGTCAGCTAACTGTAACTCTTCATAATGCATGTACACAATGTTTTACTCACCTATAAATGATAACTCTTCTCCCTAGGGATAGTTTAGGTAGTTAGTTTATTTTCTTGTTGTATGTGATTTGGATGCTTGTGGGCCTTAAGATGAGAGGTAAGAACTTGCGCATCACATTGTGACTGCTCCTTGCATCTTATCGCCCTGCATGGTTAATTAGGCACTTGCATATCATATATTAAGTCAAAAAATACCAAAAAATACACGGTGGACCGGGCCGCAACCGGTAAAGCCTCTGTTTTTTTGTTACTTTGACCTACGGTAGCCGGACCGCAAACCGGACGGATTCCCTATACCAAACAGTCAACGGGCTAGTTGGGAACATTGATTGGGGAGAATCCCTTACTGTTCTTGCCTACGAATTTCGGGGCCTCAACAGTTTTGGCGCTAGAAGGAGGGCTGCCAGTGTATGGCTGGCCGAGGAAACCCGTTTTCCCGAGAATATTCCACCGGTAATAGTTCTAAAAGCAGTGGGTTCCATAATCCAATTCCAGAAGAAAGAGAACATCTATATTCTGTTGACAACGAAATTGTTAATGATCTGAGAAGACACACCAGGGCATATGTAAAAAAGAATGGGGGATTGCCAATCATCCCTGAATTGCCCAGAAGAGAGTATAAAAAGAAAGATCGTCCTGGAGCGGAAGGCTCGGTGCTGGTTGGAGACTGGGAAGAACTTGTAGAGACAGCCTTACAGGAAGTTGTGCTGCCGTTGAATCAAGAAGGCCCAGAAACCCCTCACAGTTCTCCTGATCACACTCCAGTTGGTTCACCTCCTCATTCTCCACCCAGAATCATGGCTAGCGTAAACGCAAACCAACCACCTAACCCACCAAATCCACCACCTGCATGGAGAGCCAGATCACCATTAAACCTGACCCCTCTGTTACATGATTTGCCTCAATCCTTTGAAAAATTGCTGCCTAAATTCGACCCCAATGAGAAGATACTAGTAGATGATCATCTGCAGAGTTTTTACTTGGCGATAGAAGGATTGAGGGCTGGGGAGCATGAATATGTAGTCTGCAGACTGTTCCCACATACCCTTAAAGGAGCTGCAACATCATGGTACTTTGGGTTGCCTGCTAACTCTATCCCTGATTGGGATACCTTCGAAAGAATTTTCAGAAGTAAGTATGCAACTCAGAAAACTCATGCGGCTCTCATGAAAGGGCTGTGCGCGTTGAAGAAAGAAAGAAAAGAAAAGGTGCATAGTTTCACACAAAGGTTTGCAGCCTATCTCAAGAATTTCTCTTAAACGGATAAACCTTCAGACAAAGTTCTGATTGAATATTATACTTCAGCTTTAGGCCCTGATCTGGCCATGTTTGCTAAAGGCAGGGCCAAGCCTACGTTGACGGAAACCTATGAAGAGGCTGAAGTAGTGGAAGCTGAAAGAGAGAGTATTGAAGAATATCCAGAGCAGTAAGGAGAAAAGGGTGCGGGAAGAAAAGCCTTATTGTTTACTAAGCCTAAGGAAGAAAAGTTGCCAGATTTGGAGAATATGGCCAAAATGATGCAGAAACTTTCCAACAAAATCATAGATATGGAGAAAGAAAAGGAAGCACAAATTTTTTATAAGCCATATTATAAGAAAAGAGAGGATAACCATCAGTCTCAACCCCCTCCTCACAATGCTGCATCTATGAATTTAACAGAGGTAGGCTTGGACAATTTTTGCACTTTCCACCAACAGCCACACTCTGAAAAGAATTGTCCTCAATGGATTAATTTGATGACGTTGGTCATGAATCAACTGTTAGATTCTAGATTAATAGAAGAGGGAGAAGAAGAAAGAAAAGAGACTTCTACTTCTACTTCCACTAAAGAACAGGAAGAAGAAACCATGGCTTTATGGAATTCTGTCTCGTTATTTGACGTTGAAGAAGAAAAGAATCAGGGGTACAAGGACGTTGTGGAAACCAACGTAGCCACAAGGAGCCAAGGGACGGTTAAAGAAGACAGTCTTATACTCCCAAAGATTAAGAGGCTACAGAGAAATGTTAAGAAGAAATTTCAAAATAAATCCTTGGCTGATAAAATTCCAGAATTCACTATTACCGGCCAAAATCTTAGACATAATGATACAACGTCCAAGCCAAATGAAGATAAGGAGAATGTTGATAGGCCTCATCCCACGGAACAACAGATGGATTATGACATTGTGGAGGATTTAAAGAAGATAAAGGCGAATGTTCCACTATTCGAGATGTGCAAAGTGCCGCAGCAAAAAGAAAGGCTGTTGAGATCCCTTGAAGCATCAGATGAGAAGACGCCCACTAACAATCAACCAGAAGAAGAAGAAGAGATTGGAGAGACCAGCAGTGGAGGTAAGTCCAAACACAAGCATCCACCTTTTCTCCTTACTTTTGAAATCTTTAACTACAATGTACATAATTGCTTGGTAGATTCAGGGGCAACTATTAATGTCATGCCGATATCTGTCTGTAAAAGAATAAATGGGCAGCCTAAGCCATCCCCGTGGAGAGTAGTTCAGTTGGACAGGACAGATGTGAAGGTAATTGGTGAGATGGAAGATGTCCTAGTCCGTCTGGCTTCAAATGATAAAGTATGCCAGGTCATTAATATCGTGGTGGCTGATATACCAAATGCGTACGGCCTTATCCTAAGCAGAGATTGGTCGGCCAAACTTAATGGATATTTTGCCTCTGATTGGTCACATCTGTGGTTGCCATACAAAGGAAGCCCAAATCAGATTAAGATTTTAAGAGAGCCTCATATGAAATATAACGTCACTCAGCTAGATGAGAAGAATGTACTAGTGGATTCTGTCTTGGGAAACTATTTTATTGAGCTAGAACCTGGGAATTATCAAGCAGAAGAAGCCATCAACACATCTGACACCCAGCCTGATCTCCTTCGATTCTCACAGGCTGATGAGATTGACTGTAAAATAGTAGACTTAGCAGTAGGAATAGATTTGTTTTCAGTAGTTAATGATTTTTGGACTTTATTTTTCGATGGCTCTAAGACATTAGAAGGGTCAGGGGTTGGCTGTGTCCTAATTGACCCACAGAAGAATAAACATTTCCTTTCATGTAGATTAGAGTTTGAGTGTACTAATAATACAGCTGAGTACGAAGCACTGGTGCAGGGACTAAAGAAGGCAATTGAATTAAAGGTAAGTAATCTAAAAGTTTTTGGGGATTCTGAAATTATTGTGAAACAAATCCGGAATCAGATACATTGTATTTCTCCTCACTTAAAGGCTTACCAGAATGAGGTATGGGGTTTGCTGAAATATTTTAATGCATTTAACATTATTTCAATTCCAAGAATTAAAAACGCAACTGCTGATCTGTTGGCCACATCAGCCGGTAGACTCGTACCCACTAATAATCGATGCTCTGTTGAACTGCTTTTCAGGCCCTCTGTACCTGATATGATTACGAACCTATGAGTGTTCGATGATGACCAGCAGATCATAGAATGTTTAACGAATGATGAAGTGTTTAAGGAGCGATCATAGACGATGAAGAGCATTAGGCTGAGATGAAATACGATAATTTCATTCCTAAAGGAGTCAGAACGTTGGAAAAAATGTTCGATTTAAATGAAAAATTCAGAAGACCACCCAACGTGAAGACCCACAGCTCATCTCTGCATTTTGAATTGATTAATTTAGGGAATGAAACGAATCCTAAATTTGTGAATCTCGGAAAAGGCTGTTCTCCAATGGAAAGAGACAAGTTAGTCAGTTTGTTCAAACAATATAAAGATGTTTTCACGTGGACATACAAAGACTTGAAGACATACGATACTAGTATCATCAAGCACGTCATCCCCATTAGAGCAGGCGTCAAGCCATATCAGCAGCCGTTGAGAAAAATGCATCCAAAGTTGGAACCGCTGATTCAGAGTGAAGTGAAGAAATTATTGGATGCTAGAATCATTTTTAAAGTCAGACACTCTGAGTGGGTGTCAAATCTGGTACCAGTTAGAAAAAAGTAGGGAGAAATCAAATTATGCGTGGATTTCAGAAATCTAAACCGCTCTTCCGATAAAGATAACTACCCTGTGCCACCCATGGAGCAACTGCTACAGATGGTCTCTGGTTCTGAATTATTTTCATTATTAGACGGTTTCTCTGGCTACAATCAAGTATTAGTGGCCGAGGAAGACAGATTGAAGACAACTTTCAAGACCAAATGGGGAACCTTTTCCTATAGGAGGATGCCCTTTGGACTGATAAATGCTGGAGCAACATTTCAGAGGGCTATGGACATAGATTTCCTTGGATTGATAGGCCGAAGTGCTGTAGTGTACCTTGACGATATTACGATTTTCTCGAAGAAAAGAGAAGAGCACGCGTTTCACTTAAGGCAGATTTTTGAACGCTGTCGAAAATATGGCATCTCCCTCAATCCTAAGAAATGTGTGTTCGCGGTCACAGAAGGCAAGTTCCTGGGTCACATAGTTTCGAAGAAAGGAATCTCTATAGATCCAGAAAGAATCAAGGCCATTGAACAAATCCCCTTTCTCCACAATAAGAAAGGGATGCAGTCTTTTATGGGAACTATAAACTTCGTGCGAAGATTTGTCCCTGATTTTGCTCAGATTGTTAAGCCACTGCAGCAGATGGTGAAACAAAATGCACAATTTAAGTGGACTGAAATTGAAAAGAATGCTTTCAGCAAAATCAAGACTGCTGTTGCACATGCGCCCTCCCTAAAAATCCTAGACTTTGATAAAGACTTTATTCTGTATACATTTGCATCCGATGATTCACTGGAAGCTGTGCTCATCCAAAAGGAAGAAGGGGGGGGATGAATTCCCAATATCCTTCATGAGCACTGGTCTGCAAGGGGCTGAATTAAACTACCCAGCCGTTGATAAGCAAGCTTATGCAGTATTTAAGGCAGTGAAGCAATTCAGGCCTTATATAATAAAAAATCGAACCAAGGTAATAGTCCCCTACCCAGCTGTAAGATCCCTTCTCATACAGAAAGAGTTAGGAGAAAGAAAGGGCAACTGGGTAACAGCTCTTCAAGAGTATGACCTTGAATTCAAGCCAGCTTCTATAGTGAAAGGTCAAGGGTTGTGCAAACTGATGACTAAAAGTGGGAACAATGAAGAACAAGCCTGGGAGGATGAGGTCGAGTTACATGTAATGGATGTATGTCCTTTATTTACAGCTCCCGAGTCTTGGTACAGAGACCTTGTGCATTAACTGCAGGCAGGGCTGTTACCAGAACATTGGAATTCCAAGCAAAGAAGAGCGCTACGTCTTAAATCAGCATCTTATCAAATTGTTGAAGGAGTGTTGTTCAGAAAGAATTATGACGGGGTTCTTCTCAGATGCCTAGAAAAGGAAGATGCGAAGAAAGTAATGATAGAGTTGCATGACGGGCTTGCTGGGGGACATTATTCAGGAGACACTACAGCCCACAAAATCCTTAGGGTAGGTTATTTTTGGCCTACACTCTTCAAAGATGCACATGCACATGTCAGGAGATGTGACATCTGCCAAAGGTGTGGTGGGAGACAACCTAAAGCGGCAGCACCCCTAAAGCATGTAATGATCACGGAACCATTCGAGCAATGGGGACTGGATATTATTGGAGAAATACAACCAAATTCTTCCCTCCAACACAAATACATTCTGACCGCGACTGATTATTTCACTCGCTGGGTTGAAGCTATCCCGCTACGCAAGATAAATGAAGATGAAGTCATCAGCTTTCTGCAAGATCATATCATGACCAGGTTTGGAGTTCCAATTTCATTAGTTTTTGATAATGCTAAATACTTTTCATCAATTAAATTAACTGCCTTTGCTTATGATAAAGGAATAAAATTGCATTATTCTGCTAACTACTATCCATAAGGGAATGGCCTGGCTGAATCCTCTAATAAAAATCTGATTAGAATCCTAAAGAAGACTGTAATAGAAAACCAAAGGAGTTGGCACTCAGCACTACCAAACGCCCTGTGGACCGATAGAGTCACCCCCAAGTCTGCAATAGGAGTGTCACCTTATACCCTTGTGTATGGGAAAGAAGCCATTCTTCTACCCAACATCATGTTGCCGTCTTCTATTTTAGCCCAAGAGTCTAGCAGGTCGGAGAATGAAGTTTTACAGATGAGGATATGCAACCTTCTGAAAATAGAAGAGGCTAGCTCTAAAGCCAGAGAATGATTTAAGCAGCAGCAGGAGTTAGTAAAGAGGTGGTTCGACAAACATAAAGCTGGAACGAAGGACTTTGAAGTGGGAGACTTAGTCCTCAAATGGGATCATGCCCATGATGAGAAAGGAAAGCATACTAAATTCCAGCAGTTGTGGGTAGGCCCTTTTCAGATTTCAGTAAAGCTTGGCCCTTCTACTTATAAATTGCAGGATCTACAGGGGTGGGAAGAGAATTTACCAGTGAATGGCTTGGTTCTCAAGCCTTATTTTTCCTTAGTTTCTTTGAGTTTTTCTGTCTTGTATATAAATAAGCTGTTTGGCTGTCTTTGAGTCATGTTTTTTCAGTTTGTTTTAGTTTAAGTTTTATTGATTTCAATAAGGGAAGCAAATCTACGGTTGCATGGGGAACATCCAATTTTCCTGGGATTGATAAACATTCTTGGTATCAGACTGTGTATTGCTGTTTATCTGAAAAGAACTTCTTCCAGTTTAGCAGTTTTCTCAAATAACTCTGTGTGCATTGAAGTCCTGCTTAACCCCTGTGAAATAAGCCAGAATCAAGGAGTCCGGAATACTATGTTGAGGCTCCATCCACTTCACACTTAAATTATTCTAAGGGGCAGCAGCAGAGGACCCATGGAAAAGAGAAAGGTAAACAGTATATTAATATAAATGATCCCATGCCAAGAAACGAATGCTAAAAGGCAAATAAGAGTCAAAAACTCCTCTAAAAGCATCATACATTAAAGCAAATGTTGAATCATAAGTACTAAATTGCCGAAATATCCTCTCCGTCCGTGAGCTGAAACCTGAAGTACACCACTCACACAAAAGGACACTATGGGATAGAGGATCCTGAATTAAAATTCAATAAGAATGGCATGTAGGAGGACTCATTTAAAAGAAACAAAAGTCCGAAAGCACAAAAGTGCTAGAATGGCATGGGAATGAGGAACAAACGAATATTTCTGTTACCATATGCTACAATCCTGTGGGGTCCAAAGCTATCAGCCACCTGAAGACAAAGGTAATAATGAAACTCATCTTCTGGCCTCGACAGAGTTATCTAGACTTGAAAATCTTGGTTTCCACTTTCCCAAATTAGACTATTATCAATGATTGAAGGTACACACTGCCAGCATTCGAGAAATCCAGATAGCTGGAAGAATTCAAAAGGATGCATCTGTTGTTAAGCAATCTGTCACTCAAAGATTAATTGCCCAGAGATCTAGGTTCACCAGGTAATCGCCAGTTGTTGCTGCTGCAACTTTTCTCCCCAAATCTCTTAAATTTTGGGCCCGTCCTCATAACTGAATATCGCTTTAGGTTGTTTCATCCTTGATGTTTCTTTGGTCGTGCTTTGAGTCTGGATGTTTTGAACAATTTACATACAGCCTGTTCCCAGAATTTGTTGGTGCTTGAATTTTGCAGCGGGTCGCATAGTGGGGTTTAGTTTTGCCAATTGTCTTCGATGGGCCGTCGTTTTGCAAATGAAATGGACCTTGACTGTTGTTGAGTTTTAAAGGCCCTCGAACACTTAATTTTTTCTGTTAAATTGGCTGCTTTTGTTCTTTTTCCCTCCGCCGTTGCGGCTCCCAAAGCGGTTTGGCGTCCGAAGTCCAAATCGCTCCGATGTCCAATTCGTATTTGTCTTCAATCGCTTGCCCGTAGCTTTTACCCTTCCACTGTTGTGGCTAGGAAAGCTATTGAGCTTCCGATTCAAATGTCTTTCGACGTCCGACTAAGCCCTCTCCCGGCCGCGTTTTGCTTAGGTATTCAGTCCTTGTCTCGTCCACCGTTTCGGATGGAAAAGTCCTTTAGCCTTCGAAGCGTAAAGCCGTTCGATTTTCAACTAAGGGTTTTTCTCCCACCCGCATTTCACATCATTTTAGCGCTTGTCTTTCCGCCGTTACGGCTGGGAAATCCATTTGGCGTCCGACGTCAAAGTCACCCGATCTTCGATGGAGTTTTCCCGCCCACAGCTGTGAATCACGCCTCTTAGTATTTTTCTTCCCGCCGTTGCGGCTGAGCCAAGCCTTTGACTTCCGATGTCAGTAGCCTTCCGACTTCCGTTGGGGTGCACCAGGCCATTTGTTTTTGTGGAGTAGTCGTTTCAGTTTGTATAATCTGCTGCTCTGTTTCATAACACAGTCCCAAATGGATAATACATGTGGATTAATTGCAGGTCTGCATAAGGAGCCGATGCGTGAAGATGTAGAAGAACAGTTTCTTAAAAAATCGAAACGACACCGACCAGATCACTGAAAGGGCCCTCGAGGCGAAAGACAAAGTCAATAACGCTAAAGGAATGAACCTGACTGCTGGTCCATTACTAAAAGAATCATGAGTGCATACAGACAACTCGGAAGGATACGAAACGCTGGGGAGACCGAAAGGTCATGCGTTGGGGGAAACCCAAACGCTTTACTGTTTTGTTTAAATATTGGAAAGTGAGAGGTTACGGGGACTTTTTCCCTCGAAAAAATTTGTAAACCATTTTGGCTTGTAAGAGGAACTACTTCGTTTTACAAATCAGAAACTGCAATTTTTTACTTGCTGGAGAAAGCGAAATGTGGAATGTATCAACGCAATTTAATGAACAATGTTGAAGGGGAACTATTTCGTTTTCAGCTGTGTTTCATTTACTGTGAGAGTATTTAACTTCCCGAACCTATGTTCTTGTTGAATGTTCTTCAGTATCTTTTGGGATGTTTTTCCACTGTGAGTAATAAATGTTGTTCATAAAATAATCGGCTATCTGGTTGTTTAAATATTTGTAATTGTTCGTGTGTCGTGAAAGAAGTGTCAGCTAACTGTAACTCTTCATAATGCATGTACACAATGTGTTACTCACCTATAAATGATAACTCTGCTCCCTAGGGATAGTTTAGGTAGTTAGTTTATTTTCTTGTTGTATTTGATTTGGATGCTTGTGGGCCTTAAGACGAGAGGTAAGAACCCGCGCATCACATTATGACTGCTCCTTGCATCTTATCGCCCTGCATGGTTAATTAGGCACTTGCATATCATATATTAAGTCAAAAAATACCAAAAAATACACGGTGGACCGAGCCTCAACCGGTAAAGCCTCTGTTTTTTTGTTACTTTGACCTACGGTAGCCGGACGGATTCCCTATACCAAAGTCAATGGGCTAGTTGGGAACTTTGATTGGGGAGAATCCCTTACTGTTCTTGCCTGTGAATTTCGGGGCCTCAACAAGTAGGAGGAGTTGTGAGACAACTAAGTTCCCAAACAAGAAAATTAAATCCTTCTAAAAATTACATGTGAAATTGGATCTTTATCACTTACAATAATCTTGAGGGTTCCATGTAGCTCCCAAACTATTTTCACGAATGTTGCAACTATTGTGAGTTGCTTCAAAAGGACAAGAACAAGAGCGAGATTGAGCATACTTTGTGACTCGATCCACCAATACCATGATGACAGTATTTTCCTTCTAACTTTGGTAGACATGTGATAAAGTTCATTGAGACCTCTTCCCAATGTTGGTTTGGTATGGCTAATTGTTGTAAAAGACCTGACATGTTGATTATCTCTCCTTTATTTTGTTCACAAACCAAATATTCTGCCACAAACTTATGGACATCAGTTTTAAGACCTTCCTAGAAGAAATTTGTCTTGATCTCATGGTACGTTTTCAAGAACTTTGAATTTCCTCCCATAGGAGAAGTGTGTAATTCCAAAAAGATCTTATGTTTGAGTTGAGATTTTTTACATAAATATAGGCAATCTTTGCACCATGATGAATCATTATTCCACACAAATTTATCTAGTGAAATGGGGTCCTCTTGCACTTCTTGAATAATATTGCATTCCTTTTCATAATGTTTCCATTTTGTGCCTACTTCTTCTTCCCAATCAAATTGCATAATGGAAATAGCATAAAGTAAGCCCTCAATGTCATCTTCTTTTCTTGAAAGTGCATCGACCACTACATTTTTTTTCTTTTTTTTTGTAGATAATTTAAAAGTCATATCCTAACATCTTTGTAACCCATTTTTGTTGGTCTTTTGATAATAATTGTTGTTCTAAGAAGTACTTAAGGCTACCATAATTTGTTATTACCTTGAAGTGTCTCCCTATTAGGTAAGGTCACCATTTCTTGATTGCATGTAGTATGGCCAATATTTCGTTTTCATAAATTGGTTTGAGTAAGTTTTTTCCTTCAAGTTGGTGACTTTCAAGGCAAGGGGCCTTCCTTTTTACATTAAAACTGCACCAATTCCATTCCCTGAGGCATCCCATTCCACAATAAAGGTTTTTGTCGAGTCAAGTGTGGCTAATACAAGAGTTGTGCACATAGCCACTTTAAGTTTTTCAAAATCTTTGGTTGTTTCTTGAGTAAAAGATAATACATATTTTTTCAATAACTTTATTAAAGGTGTTGCTATTTTACCATAATTCCAAACGAACTTGTAACAATATATTGTCAAAGATTCTTTAATGCCTTAGGAATTGGCCTTCCATGATAGCCTTAATTTTGTTAGTATCCACTTTGATGCCTTCACAAGATACAATATCAACCAAATATTCCACTTCCTGAAGCCTAAAGGCACTCTTAAAAGGCTTGGCATATAGTTGGTGCTCCTCCAATAGTTTTAAGACCTTGTCAACATGTTGTACAATCTCTTCCCAAGATTTGTTATAGATAAGTATATCATCAAAAAATACTAACACAAATTTTATGAGGAATGATTTAAATATAGAATTCATTAATCTTTGAAATGTGGAAGGTGCATAGGTAAGGCCAAATAGCATCACCAAAAAATCATAATGACTTTGATGTGTTCTGAAGGTTGTTTTTTAATGTCTTCTTTCCTCATTCTGATTTGATGATGTCCATAATGAAGATCCACTTTGGTAAATAATTGTTATCCTGGTAATTCATATAATAATCCATCAATAATAGGAATAGGAAACTCATCTTTAATGGCCATCTTATTGAGCTCTCTATAATTTGTACACATACTCCAAGAACCTTTCTTTCTGTGAACCGTCACCTCTGGTGTTGAGTAAGGACTTTGCTTAAGTAGAATGATTCCCACATATAGCATTTCTTGAACCAATTTTGCAAATCACTTTTTTGTGCATATGGGTACCTATAGAGTATGATGTTAAGTGGTACACTTGTTGGTTGCAAGTGAATATAATGGACATGATCCTGAATAGGTGGGAGACCTTTATGCATCTCTCCTAATACCTTAGGATGATTGTCAATAACTTGTTGGAGATCCACTTGAATAGAAGGTATATATGCTCGAACGTCTTATAATACCCCTCGTTTTGACTTGGAATGTATTTAACCAAAATTATGTAAATGATGTAAATATGCTAGTATGAATTCCTAGTACGAAGTTCAAGGCCACGGCATGACTAGCGAATGGCTAGGAATGCATGATGTAAATATTTTTATTTGGATTGTATGGTTGGCTTGTCATGCTAACTCAAAATGTCTGTAAATATTATGTTGCACAAATAATAAAATGGTCCAAGGTGGTTATGTGAGACTAAGTCCTTTGTTGCCAAGTGTCAATTGTAGAACTCATCCAAATTCTGCCATGAGATTTAAATGAGTCAATCACATTCTTTTGACTATTTCTAATCATTGAATGCTTGTGTGAGGTTGGCGGGAAAAGTCATCTCATGCAGTTATTGAAGCATGGGGTCAAATGCACTTTTGTGACAATTTTGTCACATGTCAGAAGTTAGTCTACAACTATAAAGAGTCCTTTCTTCTATGGTTAGAATTTATGTCAATTATATTTTCACCATTATCACATTTCCTATGGAGTCAATACTCATTCTATCATTATCTTATGTAGATCTACACTACATAGAGCTTCACATTGATGTTCACGAGCTTTACCAAACTATGTATAACCCATGAATTCAAACTAAGAGACAATATTGTAGATTTGAAGGGAAAATAGATGGTTGTAGGTGAGAAAAGAGTTTGGTTAATCTAGGAACCCTTACCCCTTGAGTCTGCTACTTTTGCATGCTTGAGATGCCACGAATTGAGGCTACATGTGGTTCTTCAACAACATACATCAATTGGCATCCTTCTATGCACAAACTGGAAGCACCTCACAAGATGGATCACCCAAGAGAACCATGGATCAATGAAGGGGATGCCTAAAGCCAAAAGGATGTTGTGTGGGGTAGGTATTGTGGGAGCTAAGGCTGCGATGGTTGAGTGAGATCTTTACAGAGATTTGTATGAGCATTTGACTAAGCAAAGAGTGTAAAAAGGGTTTTGGTCTGAGAGATAGAAATACGTAGGTGTTTCTTTTGCCCTGGTGGCCTCATAGACTAGCTGGGGGGTGGGCTCTAGTATAAAGAGTATATGTTGGATTGAGTGTCTACGCTCGGGTGGAAAATCGCTCTTACATAGCCAATTGCTTGGATCTGCATTGCTTAAAGTGGATCTACGTTGTTTAAAGTTAAGTATTCTTTTATATTTCAATGTGCAATGTTTTTATTTGATGCTTATGATGATTAAGTTGGTATATACCTATTGGATGTGTGTGGATAAAGTTCATTTTTGCTGTGTATTTTTAGTTATGCATCTACGCACATAAATTAAATGTTCTGAATTCATAATATGGGTATGGAGAAAAAATTACAAGCCTATTCGTTCATGTCACCCTCTGTTGGTCAAATTAATGAATGGGGACGTAACATAGTGGTATGAGAGCTTTTGATTGCAATACTGGAGTTGTATGGGCCATAAATCTAAACTCGCTAACATAAATTCGAAATGGTTATATGGAAATTGGGTTTTGTTAAGTGATGGATAAGGGGCTAGAAGTAATTTTGAATTTATTTTGAAATAATCCCCCTTATGGCCGAGTTAAATTTTTTGTGTTATTACAAAATTTTAAAAATTTGGAAAATTTTAGTTGTGCCCCACTCGTGCCACGTGGACAGGTGATGTGGAAGAGCCACAAGGGAAGGAGGTTCAACATGGAGGAGCCACATGGGTAGAGGGTGTGATGTGTGGACCAGACATCAGATCTGTGTGCACAGGTTCCCACATATGATGGAGTCCAAAGGCAAAGGAGATACGACCTTCAATCAATGGTGGAGATCAAAGATTAACAGTGCTTCAAGCTCTTGAAGATCTACAAAGTTTAAATTTTGGAGCATGAGCTTGAAAGGAGAACCACCTCGTTGACATGTCAAGTGCTCCTGCGTTTAGGTTTGTAAAAGCGGTTATGGGAAACTACTTTGTCAAGGAGCCTAAAACCACATTTGGTTTAACATATAGTAATGTGATGAGGAGACATAATGTGCAAAGATGTAAAAAATGATGGGACCCCCACCAATCATGCCAGCCTTGGGAGATCATGCAAATTTGATTGACAACTAATAATGCTTTATGTTTGTGAAGATGTGAAAAGTTTAAATTAATTAGCACAAGCCTAAAATGAAAACCACCTTGTTAACGTGTCGCCCTCTCAAGCAGTTAGGCTCGTAAAAGCAGTTTTCAAAGACCACTATCCTATGGAGCCTAAAACTGCTTATGTCCAATAAGTTGTAATGCGTTGTGGTGGAGCATCGAAAGGGTGCAAATCAAAACAAAGACAATGATTTCCATAGTCGAATTCTAGGTGTTAGAAATAAAAAAGCCGATGTTGATTATATGCACTAGATTGCGAGAAATCAAAAGTTTGGGAACAACTATGCATAGTTAGAGTTTGAAGTTAGAGTTTGAAGGGGTGATTAAGATATTTATGTAATTTGACAAAAAATTGTTAATATGGGCTATTCCCAAAATGCATGAAAATTAATTTTATAATTTTATGAGAATGTAATGCAACTAACAAATGTGTTTATATGAACACTTTTGTGTATTCAATATATTATTAGGGACATTTAAGTATCAACATTCAATCTAGTACAATTGGGATATCTTTGGTCTTAGTTGGGCCAAGAAGATCATCATCATGGATGATGCACATGACCCCTATGATGCTAAGACAGATCTAATGGGAGAGAAAATAAAGGTTGAGAATGCAGAGATAGAATCCATTGGTAGAAGAAACCAATTGACTCCCCTAGACATTGCAAAAATCATGAGGAGACTAAGGGTAGACCTACAGAGCTATAGAGCATACAATGAGAGGCTTATTAGAGCTCAAGAATAACATAATCAGTTGAATGTAGCTATGCTTCAAATCTTGACAGACATTTCCATAAGAGGTCCAATAGTTCAAGAAGGATTTTCAGATATATGACATATACTCCATAAATCTCTTATAGTGAGTCATATGAGTCTAGAGAATCCATTGAAGGTTCAAGCTCTTCATCTAATAAGAGTAAGAGGAAGAGGCCTTTCAAGAACAACTCACAGGGAGATTTTAAGAATACCAAACTTGCTACTTTTGACGGTGAAGTAAAATTTGGTCCATAAGCTAAGGGTTGGATTCTTGGGATGAGGAAGTATTTCCAAGTCCAAGACTACTCAGGAAATATGAAGGCAAGAGTGGTTATATTCAATCTAAATGGAAGAGCATATATATAATGGGATCAACTTAAGCAAATAAAAAGGATAAATGAAAGGAAGATTGCATGGAACAAATTCAATAGTACTTCAAGCAAAAGCAGCTCTGCGATAGGCACTATGATGATAAAATAGTAAAGAATTTCATGAGCTAAAATTAGGACAAATAACCATGGAATAATATGCAAATAAATTTTTGGAGTTGCTTAGATATGTCAAGTATATAAGAGATGATAAGGTGAAAATTCAACAATTTCTAAGTGGCCTACCTCATTCATATAAAGACTAAATTGAGTTTGAAGAACCTCAATCTCAAGAGGAGACCATAAGAATGGCCAAGTATTATTATGATCAAAACAAAAGCAAGCCATAATTCCATAAAGCGTGGGAGGATGGGAAAAATGAGAATTTTGACGAAAGGAAGAAGGGGTTCATGTTAGAAAATAGGACCGCAGAGCAATAACAGATATACAGTTAAATCATAAACAAGATGCAAAACACATTAAAACATTACAGAGAGACACATATATAACGTGGTTCACCCAAACAATGGGCTACGTACACAAAGAAATTGCCAGTCCTTTTATTACAGTCTAGAAAGATGAAGGGATACAGCCTGCAACAAAACCGTTGCAGTTCCTCTTCACGCTCTCACAGTCTCTCTTCCAATACAATACAATACCATACCATACTCAGTTGTTTTACAATGCTTTCTTTTATAGGGGACATACAATGGGAAAATTATAGGGTTAACCCAATACCATGGGTCCGCAAAACTGTTGGCCAACACACATCCCAAAAAATTTCTCGGGGGCGCTATCCCGAACCCCGAGGCAGGGGGAATGAGTGTACAGTACACCTGGGTTACAAACATGACTGAATAATATCTCTGGATCTAGAATATTAGGCTCCACAACCAACAGTTCAAGCCTCCTCATTTCATAAATCAACCAAGGTAGCCACCACAATGTGTGACTAAGCCAACTAGGATGATGGGAGATAAACCAAGAGAGCTAGGAGAGCTACTTAAATGTTGGGGATGTGGAGAGGACCATATGATTAGAAATTGTCCACATCGAAATGGGAGTGCAAAGCATGTTCACAACATCCAAGAAGCTGAAACTATGGGACAAGTGGCAAGAACCATCCCAGGAATTTGTGTAGCACTAGTGGGTGGCTAACTTGGTACCAGTTCGAAAGAAGAATGGAGGCATCCATCTCTATTTTGATTTCAAGAACCTGAATAGAGCTTCTGAAAAAGGCAATTACCTGGTACCAACAATGGAGGAGATATTATAGAAAGTATCAGGGTTTGCGATGTTTTCTTTGTTAGATGGTTCTCTAGGTACAATCAGGTATTAATTTCTCACTCGGATCGATTGAAAATTGCTTTTAAAACCCCATGGAGCACCTTCACATGCAAAAAGATTCCCTTTGTATTAATAAATGCAAGGGCTACTTTTTAGAGAGCGATGGGCATCGCTTTCAGAGGTTTGATTCATAATTGTGTTGTAGTATATTTTGATGATGTTACTATCTTTTCAAATAAAGGAATGGCCATCTTTTGCACTTAAGACAGGTTTTGGAGCAATGCAGAAGTTATGGTATTTCATTGAATCTTAAGAAGTCAATTTCACTATAACAGAAGGTAAATTACTTGGGTTTGTTGTTTCTAAACATGGCATGATTATTGATCGAGAATGAGCCTAGGAAATATATTCGACAAATTTCCCTTGTTCAAAGAAGTCTATGCAAACTTTCTTAGGGAAAATCAAATTTGTAAGGTGATTCATTCCCAATTTTGCTCAAATTGTTATAAACCCTTGCAAGATATGATTAAAAAAGATGTAGTATTTAAATGGAATGATGTTCATAAAGATTATTTTTGTAGGATTACGGAAGTTATTGCAGAAGCACATACTTTAATGTCCCCGATTTTCTGAAAGATTTTATTTTGTATACATATGCATCCAACATTTCATATGTTCTATTCTTTACACAATGAAACTATGAAGGTGATAAAATTTCGATATCTTTCATGATTTCCATCTTGAAAGGAATTGAGATTAACTATCAATAATTTGACAAACATGCTTATTCTATCTATAAAGCAATAAAAAAATTTAAGCCTTATCTCCTCAAGTCTCGAACCAAAGTCATAGTTCCATACTTGGTGGTTCAAAATGTATTGATTCAGAAAGAACTAGGGGAGAAACAAGTCCATCGGATGACCACATTACAAGAATATGATTTGGAGATTAGGCTAGGAAAGATCATCCGAGGTCAAGGATTATGCAATATGGAAGCACAATTAGCTAACACATAGTATGCTGAAGCAGAATGGACCAATGAAGAAGCGTCTGGTGATGATCATATTTACTTTATTCTTGTAGTTCCGAATTCCTGGTAAGATGATATTAAGTTTCTTCTAACACATTGGTATGATCATGAAAAATGTTGTGGGAAATATTGCACAAGCTTTATTACTTCCCACTTGGTTAGGAGCTAGGCCTTGTAGGCTGCATCAAGGCCTCAGTACTAGAATCCCATTTTGTGGTGGGATTGTGTACTCTAAGTGATTGTTAGTGTAAATCGAACAAAGTAAAAGAAATAAAACAAAATGAAATAAAATTCTAGATGGGTTGATAAATGCAAGCTTCCAACAATCAAGAGATGCCAAACCACTTCTTATATTACCCAATGGTCAAGCAAATGCAACACCTTGGATATGTGAGCTCCAAATGGAGGCAAACAACCTTCCTAAGGGAGGTTTATTTAGTCCACACTAGATGTCAAGTGGATTGAATAAAAAATGAGGAGAACACTTTCCCCTTGAGGGAAGAAAGCAAGGGAGCTTGAGGAATGCTTGACAAGAGGGAAATGGTGAACTATGAGGAAGCTCAACAAAAAATACAACAACGTAACCTTGATATAAGAATTCTCTTACAATTAGCATTACCATGGATTTCTTTTATAGACCAAGAGGTGTCCAAGAAATAACAAGATCCCAATGTGAACCCATCAATCCATGATGTGGCTCCAAAGTACACAAGAGAGGCCATTTTAGGCAACCAAGTGTGTGAAGAGCCAAAATTCGAATTCTTTGAGTAAATGGAGCTTTAAAGAGCCATTATTACGTCGATGGTGGGTGAGATCCCACTGTTTCTGTCAGTTTTGTGTGTATCGAAGGAATATCGGCACTACTGTGTGGGTGTTACACTAGAGACGTACGTTGTCACACACATAAACAAGCCATTACCCGTGTTGTTGTGCATTTTATAGTTTTGAGGGACTTTTGGACCCATGCTGCTCTTTGGGTCTTGTAAAGATGTCTTTAGTGGTAGGATTAATTAATATTCCCTTTTCCCATATTGTCTATTTGTCCTTTTCCCTAGCTTAGGAGGTCTTCATCACTTCACTAATGGATGGGGGACACACCTAGGGTCCGCCTACCACTTGTTGTGCTTGTTTTCATGAGTTTTGGAGCTCTAGGGACCAATCGCTATAATTTAGGAACCCATTTTGAGTGCCACCAACAGTCTCCAATAGTTTACTCTAGTAGGTATTCAGTTATGCTCTGATTCCAATTCGTTTACTCTCAGTCACCCTAGCGCTAGTTTGCATGATTCAAGGGAGGTTGGGCACATTTAGTCACCTAGCCTCATCAGTTGACTGATTGTAAACTGAATCAGTGATATGAAGTTGCATTAGTGAGCTCTAGTGGTGATTTTCCCAAACTTAGTTAGCATCGGAGTCAATTTGAGTTGGTGAATTTGAATCTTGATCTCCAAGGAATTCGAATTCTCCCTATTGTATGACTATTGTATTATAGAGACATCAATGATTATTCATGTAATGATATTCTGACCATTTTTTGCCTCTTGTGTGTAATTACCCTTTTTTGCCTCTTGTGTGTGTAATTTATGCCATGAATCTATTGATCAGTTTGCATTGAATTGTGCATTCTTTTGTAGCCTTCTTTTCATATTGCTTTCAATAATGCCTGAGGATCCATGCTTCACTAAAATTAACATGGTATCAGAGCAGGTATTCAGGCCAGCTTCAAACCTCAAAAACTTCTATTGATGCACCAAAAGCAATTGGGTTCCACATAAATCTTGGTATTCTTGCATTTCCCCCTCTCGATTATGTACAGAGAAGTCTATCCAGGTGTGATGTACACATAGAACATGCACATGTCAAAGCGGAGAGTGTTTGAATTAGCTTGATAGCGAATTGAAGTGTTTTGTAGGTACATTCAAAGATTTCTTGAAGAATTAGTTGTTTTTGAAGCCGTGAAATGGAGAATTCAGTAGCTCTGACTCCCATAATACTTACACACTTCAAGTGCCTTGATTGGAGGGCATATATGAATATTGTCTTGCACAACAAGAATTTGTATAGGGTCACCATGGGAAGAGAAGTCAAACCCCATAAATATCTTGAAAAATCAAAGTATCTAAATAACCTTGATGAATCTTTTGGCTTCATGTGCATACACATCTGCAGGGAGATAATGTTCCATATTGATGGACTAAAAACTCCGAAAGAAGTATGGGATAAGCTTGAATTGTTGTTTGGAAAGCAGGATGAGATTAGAGGCCATTTTATGAAGAATGAGTTGGTAGCACTACAACCTAGTAATTTCGAAACAATACAATAGTTTTTCACAAAATTCAAAGTCCTTGTCATGCAATGCGAGATTGATAGAAAGGATGCGCAGTTGGTTCTCTCAATATTGAGCAAACTTGTCCCATAATTCTCAATGTTCGTATCTATCTTTAATTCTGGGAGACTGCCAACTCCTAATTAGTTAATGTCATCCCTTGATGCCTTCTCATAGTCACTCATCCAGGAAAAAGATAAGCTAATTTAGATGGGAGATCTCAAATTCTCTAAGAATCATGATCTCTTAGCTGGAGAGACTAAGAATACACAAGCAAAGGGGAAGCATAGAGGTAAAGAGAAGAAGAACTCTGATTTCAAACCTAATCTAAAGCAAAATCCTTCAAAAGGAGCCTTTGGTTCCAAGAAGGATAAGCACAAGAAGTTTGACAATTCCAAGTTCTCTTACTACAAGAGAGGATTTCATCCAGAGAACTAGTGTATGAAGAGGACCATCGACAACGTGTCTAAGCTCCTTGAACAGGACACCATTTCCCTTCCTAAAGGTGTAAAGAATTATGATGTTGGAAACATGACTGATGAACATGAGAGGTACCATGATTTGAAAGTAGGATTCACTCAATCAAAGGCCTATCTCATTGATTCTGACGCCTCCAGCCACATGGTTGCCTCCAAAGAATCATTCACTTCTCTGGATCTCTCTGGAGGACCAAGAATCCATATGGGAGATGATTCACAAAACCCTACTATCGGGAATGGTTCCATTAAAATTGAGCATGGAGAGTTCCAGAATGTGCTCTATGTTCCCTCCCTAGCAACAAACTTGTTGTATGTATACTAGATGACACATACTGGCTCTCCAAAGAGAGTCACATTTGATCCTGACACAGTGGAGATCTCAGAAGTCTCTACTCAAAATTTGATAGCAAAAGGAGTTGTTAATAATGCCTTCAAGGCATATGAGTTTTCTCCTCATTCATATTCGAGTACCTTATCAACTCATGCCAATAACACAAGCAATTTGTGGCATGAAATATTTGGCCACCTGAACTTTAAGTATCTCCAGTAGCTGCACAATGAAAAGATGGTCGAGGGATTGCCTCTCATCAAATATTCTGAAGAGTGTCCACTGGTTGCTTGGTTGGGATGCATCTCGAGAAAAGGTACGAGGTTGGGAAGGCAAGAAGAGCTACCTCCAAACTAGATCTAATTCACGATGATGTCTCTAGACCAATGCCTACAACATTTATGAATGGATCTAGATACTTTTTGACCTTCATTGACGATTGTTCAAGGTATTTTTGGGTCTACTTTCTGAAGCAAAAGTTTGAGTTATTTGAGATCTTCAAAATATTCAAAGCCTTGGCTGAGAACACTCTTGGAAAGAAGATATGACAATAAAGGTGAGTATGTAAAAAGAGAATTCTAGCAACTTTGTGCATCAACAAGCATTCAAATGCAACACTTAGTCCCATACACACCACAACAGAATGGTGTAGCTAAGAGGAAGAACAGATCATTGAAAGAGATGGCTACATTCCTTCTAGAAGCAACAAGTCTTCCTTTATATATGTGGGATAAGGCAGTCAATTGTGCTTCGTATATTTAGAACAGGGTACCCCACAAGTCAGTGATTGGGGCTACTCCCTTTGAAGCATTGATGGGACATAATCCCAATGTCTCACATCTGAGAGTTTTTGGCTCCAAGGCATGGGACATAATTCTTACTGACAAGAGGAAAGCCTTCCAAGCCCAAAGTAGCGAATGCATAGTGCTGGGATATGTAGATGATGCTAAGGCATACAAATTGATGGACCTTGAAACCAAAAAATATTCATAGAGCGCAGTGTGCAATTTGAATAAGATCAGGTGGATGATCCACAATCAACTGAAGAAGAAGAAGGTATAATTTATCATCCATTTCCATTTGTAGATGATGATGTTTTGACTAATGTTTCAAATTCAGAAGATGAGGATCTAGATGATCATGATATTGATATTGAGATTGGACCTCAAGAAGATCCAGGTCCAAATCCAACACCTACTCCCAATCTGAGTCCTAAATGGGCCCAAAAGCTCATTGAAGCAGCTGGTAATAGTGTTGGGAATCCAAATGACAGAAGAAGAACAAGGTCACATTATCAGGATGAACATGTTGCACTCTCCCATTCAGATCCACTTTTCCTAGAGAGGTGTTTTATGATGATGGGTTCAGATCCCCAGTCATACAAGGAGGCTTGTTATGATCCAAGGTGGCAAGAATCTATGGATGATGAATTTGGTTCACTACAAGACAACCAAACTTGGGATCTTGTCACTTTTCCTCTTGGGAAGAAGTTAGTTCAGTGCAAATGGATATACATGACCAAGCTAGAAGTTGATGAAACCACAACCAACTACAAGGCTCGATTGGTGGCAAAGAAGTACTCATAAGTCCATGGGATGGACTACAATGAGACATTCGTTCCTCTTGCAAGAATGGACTCTATAAGACTAGTTTTGGTTATCGCAACATCAAAGAGGTGGAGGTACATCACATGGATGTGAAGAGTGCCTTCCTCCATGGTAGCCTGGAAGAGGATATCCATATGAGGAAATCTCATCCTTAGTTTGCAAACTGATGAAATATCTCTATGGGATCAAGTAATACCTAAGGGAATGGTATGCCTAGATGGATGCATTCCTTATGTCACAAAATTTTTAGAGATGCATATCTGAATGTAATTTCTACATGCAGCAGAAAGGAGGCTTCTTACTATTAATTGTTCTATATGTGATGACTCGCTCATTACTAGTAGCTCTATTGCTGGATTTAGAGGCATCAAGTCAGCTTTGAGCAAAGCATTTTCGATGACTGATGTAGGACTGTTAAGGCAATTCATTGGTCATGAAGTAAATAAAAAATATTTGGCAATAATGATTACACAATCTAGATACATTGGAGACTTGCTCAAAAGGTTCTTCATGATTGATTGTAAAGCCACACCCTCCCCCTTCCTATCTGGCATCAGGTTGGAAGAAGGTGGTTGCACACCACTGGTTGCAGTACACTCTACATACAGCTGATTGGTAGCCTATTGTACCTCACCCATTCGAGGCCTGATTTATCCTATGTTGCAAGTGATGATTCCATATACATGCATGAGCCACATGAGCTGCATTGGAAAGCAACAAAGCGCATATTGCATTATTTTCAAAGTATGAGGGAGTTTGGGATCCACCATTCTACTAGTGCACAACTAGATCTGATCGTTTTTACTAATTCATACTGGGCTGGTGATAGCACTGACATGAAATCTACATCAGGTATTGTGTTCATGTTGGGATATGGGCCAATATGACGGTCAAGCCAGAAGCAAGCAACTCTTTCTCCCTCTTCAGCTGAAACAGAGTATTAGGGGGTTGTGAATGCAACTATTCAGGCAGTTTGGTTGCATGGGATTCCAACAGAGTTTGGAATTCACACTTTTCCTTCAATAGAAATCTATTGTGACAATCATAGTACCATCAAGATATCCAGTGATCCAGTTCAGAAGTAACGGGCCAAGCATATTAAAGTACACATGTAGTATTTTCGGGAACTCGTGGATAGTAAGACTGTCACTCTACATTAATGCCATATACAGGATAATATTTCAGATATATTCACCAAGTCCTTCATTGAAAAGAGATTTGTCTATCTAAGATCTCTTCTTGGTGTAAATGCTTGACGCATCTATTGTTCCTGATTTACCTTTCTTATTTTGAGGAGGGGGGGAGGGGGTGGTTTCCCATCATGTTTGCTCCATTTCCTTGTTTGTTAAGCATACATTTTTTATTCATTTAGATTGTATGGGTGACCTTTGGCCTAGTTTCTAGGGCCTAGGTTGTCCAAATTTAGTATTAAAGGGGGGTGTTAGGATTAATTAATCCTCCCTTTGCCCGCATAGTCTATTTGCCATTTTTCCTATCTTAGGAGATCTTCATCACTTCACTAGTGCATGGGGGACATGCCTAGGGTCCACCTAGCACTCACTACGTATGTTTGCATGAGTTTAGGAACTCCAGGGACCAATCCCTATAATTTAGGAACCCACTCTAAGTGCCACCAGCATTCTCCAACAATTGACTCTAGTAGGTATTCGATTATGTTCAGTTATGCTTTGATTCCCATCAGTTAGTTCACTCTTAATCACCCTAGCACCAATTTGCATGATTCAAGGGAGGTTGGGTGCATTTAATCACCTACCCTCATCAGTTAACTGACTATAGACTGAATTAGTGATATGGAGTTGCATTAGTGAGCTCTAGTTGTGATTTTGCCACACTAAGTTAGCACCAGATTTAGTTTGAGTTAGTGAATTCAAATCGTCTCCAAGGCATTCAAATTATCCCTATTGTATGACTAACAAAGACATCAATTATTATTCATGTAATGATACTCTAATCATTTTTTCCCTCATGTGTGTGTAATTTCTGCCATGAATCTATTGATAAATTTACATTGAATTGTGCATTCTTTTGCAACCTTCTTTTCAAATTGCTTTCATTCATGCCCGAGGATCCATGCTTCACTAAAATTAAGATTTAGTTAGATCCATGATGCATGTTGATGACGCTTTACCGTGTAAATTGTAAAAATGTCGTATGTGTGCGAGATTTTCGTGATAACGAGAACCTTGAATCTAAAAATAAACAAGCACTTAGGTTGAAAGCTTTGCGTTATTAGTTGATTGATTATGTACTTTTTAGAAGAACTTGTGATGGATTTTTACTATGATGTGTTGAGAGAAACGTTACTGATAGGATATTGATAAATTGCATGCAGGTCCTATTGGTGGTGACTTCGACGGAGAGACCACTACGCACAAAATTATGAGGGTTGGTTACTATTGGCCAAACTTGTTAAAAAATCCCCATGCTTTTGCTCGTAGATGTGAAGAGTGGCATAAAGTTGCTCATAGAGTGAGGAAAGCTGATGTTCCTCTTCATTCAATCACTATGGACACTCCCTTTCATCAGTGGGGTATGGACATTGTTGGTCTAATTAATCCTCCCTCCTTGATGCAACATAAGTATATTCGTACTGCTATAGATTACTTTACCAGATGGGTGGAAGCAATTCTACTCCGAGTTATTAATTCGAACTAGGTTATCTCATTCCTAGAAACTAATATTGTAACCAGGTTTAGTGTTCTTGATTTCTTAGTCTTTGATAATCCGTCGTATTTTTTCTTCTATAGATCTTACTCGGTATGCATTAGATAAAGGTATAAAAATAAAGTATTCAACTAACTACTACCTTCAGGGGAATGGTTTACAGAATCTACTAATAAGAACTTAATTAAAATTTTAAAGAAAGTTGTAGCAAGCCATCACAAAACTTGGCATACCCAATTGTTTAATGCACTATGGGATGATAGGGTAACATTTAAGGATGCCATTGGTAACTCACCTTTTTACCTTATTTATGGGAAATAAGCTATTTTGCCTCCTAATTTGGCCTTACCTTCATATCAGTTGTCTCAATCTATTCAGGAGGATGATTGCTCTGCTTTAGAACACAAGATAAATTCCTTACTCCAACTAGAGGAAGAGAGATAGAAATATAAAAGCAAACTCTACCAACATCAACAACTCGTTAAACATTGGTTTGATGAGAAATCCTCTTCCCAAAGAGATTTTGAAGTAGGGGATTTTTTCATGAAGTGGGATAAATCTCATGAGGACAAGGGTGATCATACAAAATTCCAATGTCTTTGGTTAGGGACTTTTACCATTTTGGGGAAACTAGGCCTTAGTACGTTTTGATTATAGACACTGGAAGGTTCCCTTGAAACCTACGCAATCAATTCCCAAGTCTTGAAAAAATACTTTGCTTGGTCGTTTTAACTAAGCTTGTACATAGTATGGTGTGTTTTCTATTTGATTTCACTAGGTTTGTATATAGTGTGATTTGTTTTTCAAATTATCTATTGAATATTTTACTTTCAATAAAGTGGTTTCAACAGTGAAATCTCACTGAATAGTCATTTATTTTTGTCTCTAAGAAGTCAGTAGTAGGGATAAAAGTTTTACAGGCTATTTTAGGCACACTGTTCACTCTGTGGTCTCCCTTTGTAGATTATTTCTCCCACCAGCTTCTAAAATACTATTACTAAGTTATTAATTATCAACTTACACGGGACCCTCCTCGCCTCAAACAAAATTAATCTGATATCGAATGCTATAATAAGATTTAATTTTCTTTGAAAGGAATGCCCTCTATTGCATATGAGATGGTATATGGCAATGAGTTATTAATATTTAAATCCTTGACACCATCCCTTACTCTTAAGTAGATTAGTCATGCTTCCCCATTTGTTGAGGAACCTCCTATGAGGTTAATAATCAATACAAACTTGCTCTTAAAAAAAGGTTTAAAGTTAGTTATGATATGGAAGGTCTCATCACGAGTGGGTCCATCATGATCATAGGTGCTTAGGAAGTGACATGACCGCATCTGGTCACCAAGTTAGGGTAATGGATCTCACTCGTATGGGCGAGGGGCGATAGGTCTCATCACAAGCCAACATGTTCACTTCTTTAAGTTTTCGTGAATGACACTACTACCATTTGGTCACTAGGCCAGGGTATGTTATAGCGGATTTCACCACACTAGGTGAATCACACATTGTATGGCCTTCCCTTGTCCCGCTGCAGACTCATTAGCCCCTATGGACCACTTTTTGTCTTTTCATGTATCCTTGACCATCCCTAAAAACATTAGAAAAGTGATATACGCGGCCTTTTCCCCGATAACCGCGTACATACGCGGATATTCCCTCTATAGTCGCATACATCGGGATGTGTACATAATCTAAAATCCTTTGGAGCGTTCCTTAACTTGGATCCGACTCATATGACTCCTGGCCTTCCATATGCCTTGTGATCGCATGGATTCAACCTTTCAGTATCCCTTTGAAAAGCTATATAAGGAACACTTGAGACATTGAAAGCGGAAGAGAGAATTGAGAGTATCGAAACTATAGTCCATTGTTTCCATAACTTATGCTCGAGTCTGCATCCCTTTGTCCCTTGGAGCACTGTTGTGTTCTTCCCAAGCTTGCCTTTTGCTAGTAAGCTTGCTATCGGAGTGATGGAGGATTGAGGTGGTGGAGGCCCAAGTGGAGGATTCAGTTTCTCCGGTTCGCAGACGTGCCGTCAGAGGTTGTCACTTGTAATCTCTGATTCATATTAATAGAAATATCTTTTCCTGTCCAGTAATGTGTATTTGAATGAATATTCTATCCATTGGAATATGTCAAATGCTTTTACATTATTGATTATATATGCTAGAATAGATCTAACACCATGAAATATAGTATGCTTGTATTGTTTACTTGTTGTTGAGGACGTGCTATAACAATTCAAGCTGAAGATTGGAAAGCTTAATGGGGATATACTTCAACCGTCTGGAATAAGGTACGAGGTTCGATCCTTTAGTGTTAGATGTTTTTATTTCTATTGCATATTGGGAAAGATTGATTTTTGGAGTCTAGCTGTCTGTTGTGGTACCCCAAGCCATAGGAATTTCTCTCCGTAACAGAATTAGCGACTCTGCTGGGGAGTTCCTAGTAATTGTCCTTTGGGGGTTGATTTCTTGGCATTCAATGTATTTGAATTGCTCTCTCTCTCTTGTTTCTGTGTCGGGTATGGGGGCATGTATGCCTGGTAGAGCTTGATTGGTGTGAATTTAGTCTCAGCCTGTCTATTTGCCTTGAATTTGTGCATCTTTTTCTTCCTGTACGTGGGTTTGTCACTTACAGTCGCGTATACATGCGGTTTCCCCTGGGATTTCCGCGTATACACACGGGTTTACTGCACACAGTTGCGTATAACCTGGTTTTTACCTTTTTGTGGAAGATAGTGGATTGCTGGGTGAATTTTGTTAGTTGCTGAGTCTCCTTTGGCATTGCCTGAGTCTGTTAATACCTCTGTGTTTGACCAGAAACGTTTTTTTTTAGCCTAAATTTTTTCTTATAGGAAAGTTCTTGTCATGGCATCTTTGATTCTTTGTTTGAGATTAGTGCATTAGAGTCCTTTTGCCTTACTGCTTTGCTGGAATGCTGTTTATGTGTGCTTGCAGAGTCTGGGGTGGGTAGAATCATTCTTTTGCTTTTTGTATCTCTTTATTTTCAAAAAATCCAAAAACATTTGCTTATCATCATGCATTGCATTTTGCACTTTGCATTGTACTTGCACTAGATCTAGATTTGCTTTGGAGTAATAGTTAGGACTTCATATAGGGAAATTTGCATTCAGCATTTGAAGAAGAAATTGTGCATTACACGTAGTACGCATACCCTGTTTTCATGGACACAATGCATTTGCATTGATTGTTAGGTGTGCATTTTACTTCTTGTTGCGTTATAACACCATTAGTTGCACGACCATATCCTATTTTTGAGTAATAAAGCCAAACTAAAATCAACGCTAATTAAAATGAATTACACTCTTTTCTTTTCTAGGGTGCACCAACAAGCTTAGGTTTTAGGATCTTGGAATAGTTCATTGAAAGTTAATTCTCCAAGATCACTAAACAACAACAACTAGGTGTCTGTCCAGGGAGTGTGTGAAATCCTTGGTATAACCAGCGTTCTCAGGAAGCTCCTCTCAAAAGGGAGTCAAGCACTAGGTAGTGTGAGCGGTTGTTGATCGGGATAACCCCTGGTTGGTAACTGTGTAGCACCGGCGATATAGCCAAGATTGTATTCGTATCTGGGGGCTCTTTTGGGGAGTTTCGGGCTTTGCTACCCTGCCCATACGGTCAATCTTGCCTGCGACTGTCCGCCTAAGCGTTGATTATATTGAGGTGACCTTAGTGACCTTACCTAGGATATCGAGGGGGTACGTGTAGAGGTTATTCTGCATGTGTCTCGGCCAGGTTGGGGTCGGACAGCACAGTCGCTTTACGCGTTGAAGCTGAAGGCCACAATAATTGGTTTCGAACCTCCGCTTGTGGTGACAAGGGCCTCTCAAGCCTCTCCTAGGTGAGACATACCGGCCACATTTGGGAGCTCACTTATCCAGCCCTTGCTTGCTTGCTTTTGGCTTTAGTTTTTTGTTTTGTTTTGTTTTTTTTTAGTGATTTCTCTATGCACACTAGTTGGCCTAGGGTTGACGTAAATAGAGAGTCTTTGCTTTTTTGTTGAGTCATTGTGGAGTCGGGTGCGGTTCCGCGCCGTTCTCGTCGGTTAGCAAGACTTCCGCCTTCCACTTCTCCTCCTCCTTTGGGAGAGGGGCCTAGATTGTCTAGGCGGACTATGTCACACACTGATTCACACACCATGGAGGATCATTCAGAGACTATTCCTGAGCCACCTCCTCCTATTCATATTAACGATGGGGAACTTACTCCTACATACGATCCCTCACCTGACCTAGCTGAGATCGGTCTTGTTATTTCCCAGATAGGATCTTTGCATGATAGACCTACTCACCCTAGGCCAGATTCCCCATTGACCCGTTACCGGTATGGAATGCCGGATGATGCCGAGACTCACTTTGACCCTCCTAGCACTAGCTACGGTAGTTATGTTATGACTGGTTTTCCTATGCACGATTTGACATTTCATGTTGAATCCGACTTTGAGACTAGCACTATGCCTGGGGGCAATCCCATGCCTTACCTTGCGGAGAGGTTTGGGAGTACTAGTCACATTGCACCTTCCATCCCAGCGGTGGAAGCTCCATCTTATATACCTCCTAGGTCTAGAGTTAGTGATCCGATAGGGATACCAGGTTCCAGACGAGTGACGATAGGCACTAGTACATTTCTTCTTACAGAGATTCCTTCGTCCTCTCTTTCGAGTTCTTCAAATGTAAACCCTCCACCTTACTCACGTGGTCCTTCGAGTCGGCACGTAGCTACGAGCCAGATCCGTACTGCGATTACTAGACCAATTGTGTCTCAAGCCTACATACCACCCGTGGTTTCGGGAGGTTATGTTCATGTTTCTAGAGGTCAGATTGCTACTTCCACGACATATATCCCTACTTCCGGTATGTATATTCCTACTTCTGGAGCGTATCTTCCTACCTATGGAGTGTTCCATGGGGCATTGCAAGCGATGACCTATGGACCCTACTATGGGACGCAGTATGGATAGGTCTCTCCACCTTATGGAGGCGAGTATTCACAACCTGCTTATTCTCCTAATTATGGCTTTGTAGCTCCTACTAGTCAAGGTCCACCTCATTATGCTACTTCCACGCCACCCTATACGGGGCATATAGGAGGAGGTCACTATGGCCAAGGTCATGGTGGTAATCAATCCTATATGAACCAGGGAGCGGTCCATAGACCTCATCATCCTAGGCTCCCTTTCCTCGCGACACTCAATTTACCTGACTTATCGAGACTTACGAACGATCCTGTGGCTCATGACCCGGCTTGGCCGGCTGTCCCTACCAAGCTTCCTTCGGACATCCCTAAGTTCGAAGGCAAACCAGGAGAGGATCCGAGGGAACACGTTACGACATTCCACCTATGGTGCTCTTCCAATTCATTGCATCAGGACTCAGTCCATTTGAGACTATTTCAACGCACCCTTATAGGGCCTGCGGCGAAATGGTATATAGAGTTACCTAGGGGTGCCTTTACTTTGTTCGACGACCTTGCGATGACTTTCCTTAATCACTTCCAGCTACCAGTGTGCTATGATGTTGGTACTAAACTCTTGTCAACATTTCGGCAAGATAAAGCCACCCATATTTCTGATCATATTCAGGAGTGGCATAGATGGAAGAGATTAATTAAAGCCTTTATACCACCGGAGTTCCTCCTTGAGTGGTTCCTCAAATCTTTATTTCCATATATCGCGAAGGATGTTTCCACATCCGGAGTGCAGAATGAGGAACAAGCAATCTTTAGGGTGCAGGAACTAGACTTGATCTATGCTCAGTTTGGTTTGTTATATGAGATTATACCTAACGCTCCTCGTTCTAGTTTCGATCCCAAAGTCAAACCTGGACCACATGCCGATGGCATTGTGGGTAGTGCAAGTAAGAAACCTGCAGGTTCGGTTGTGAAACAAGTTGCTCAGTTGTCAATCAACCAATCTGCCTCGGGACAAGCTATGGCTTCATCTCAGCCTGCCCAAACGGTGAATGTACTTGCTGTGCAATTGTCCGACCAGAAGGGTAACCAGCAACCCAGACGGAATAGAAAAAAGGGTAAAAATAATAATAAAAAGGGTGGGAATAAGAATGAGAATGCCAACAATAATGACAAGAATGATAAAAATGCTGGGGGGGGACAAGCAGAATAAACGTAAGGTTAAGTTTCCTTGCAAGCTATGTAAGGACGATCACCTCACTTACTTGTGCCCTAGGATGGATGAAGCTTCGAAGTTCATAGCACAGGGCCCAGCTGTGTTAACAAACCCTTTACCACATAACCAGAATATGAACTCGAAGTCCCATGATCAATCTAGTGATGAAGATCCACCTGAAACTAGTGGTCGTGGGTGCATTAATATGGTCTGTGCTGCGAAAGTTGTGACGTGTGTGAAAGATTATACTTCGTCACAACCCAACCCAGGCAAAGAACCTGATCCACCAGGAACCCCTTTGTGCATTAAGAAACCTGCGGATAAACCTGAGGCTGCACCTCGCATTCCTAAGGGGGTACTTAAGCGTTCGGGGCATAATCCAAATGCCCGAGCCGCCCAGAATTATTCAGTTGTCGAGGACTTGGGCCATACTCCTTGTGTGATGTCTGCATTGGAAGTGCTTCAGAGTTGTCCGTCACAAAGGAAGGCTTTGCTTTCCGCTCTTGGTGTGAATGGTGATGATTCTTCCTCAGTGGTCAAATTTGAAACCGTAGGACATCAGCCTCACTTGCCCTACTATGTGTCCCTTTTCGTGCATGTAGAATGTCTTAATATGATCATCAAGCGCACAGTGATTGACGAGGGTGCTGCTGCTTCTGTGATGTCTTTGTCTTGTTGGAAGGGTCTTGGTTCTCCTGAGTTATCAAAATCTACGACCATGTTAACTGCTTTTGATGGGAGATTGTTTAGGCCGCACGGTATCCTTCCTTCTCTTAAAGTCCGTTTGGGAGGGAAGACCATTGCGATAGAGGTTGAGGTGGTTGATGCGCCCCTTGACTACAATCTCTTACTGGGAAGGAACTGGATGTATAGTATGCAAGCCATTGCGTCTTCTGTATTTCGCGTTGTATGCTTTCCTCATAATGGGAAGATTGTAACGATTGATCAAATGGCATTCAAGAATCCGCCTGTTAGTGCATCTTCGGAAGCTTCGGTTCCGAAAGTTGAACATTCCCAGCCGGCAACTAGGAGTGTGGGTGTAGGCATGTATCCATCCCTCATGGGAACCTTTAGTTGTCCTGCACCCGTCCTCATGATAGGATCTAGTTTCGATGGTGCTTCAACGTCTACGAGATCGGTGCCTTTTCGCACAAGTCATATGGGAGATCCTTGGATTCTTCCTTCACCGAATCCTTCGAGTGAGCCCATTGAGACGAGCGTGCTGTTGCCTGCAGTCATGATAGCTTACCAAGCTAATCTCCAGTCTGTTGCAGAGCCTTGTTCTTCCTCTTCGCGGACGGAGGAGGAAGACCCCTATGTGCTGCCAGCATGGGCAGTACAGTCTTCTCATGCCCACGATTGCCTTGATACGGTTTTCCCTTCAGATGAAGCGATTATTGAGGCTATGTCGGGAGTTGAGCCACCA
>LPNX011087197.1:16784-52286 GCA_001517045.1 Pseudotsuga menziesii | reverse complement strand
CGTTCCATTTTGTGTCGAAGACCCCGGATTTCCCCCGACTCTAGCACATTGGTGAGTCACTTCGGAACACCCAAGTTATATGTTCCCGTGGATGTCCGGGATGCGTTGGCGTTTGTATTCGGAAGCCATCCTATTTTATGCTTCCTTGAGTACCCAGTTCAGTTCCAGTTCAGCGTACCATTGAGAGCATGACCAGTTCCAGTTCAGTTCCAGTTCAGTGTCACTTTGATCCAGCAGCTCACCAGTACTTTTGGTACCCCTTTCAGTAGCTACAGGACGGTTTTGCCAGCCAGCTAGACGGGGACGTTAGTTAATAGGCCTTGTGGTTGAGCCGAACGACCGTCGTAGGCTCGCAACGCAGTAGTGGACTGCTAGAGAGGGGGGGATCCCAATTTCTGCCATATGGAGGTGGACATGACACATGTAGAGGCACCTTCATCAATAATGCATCGATGGATGAAAAAATTCCGAACGGAAACAGAAACTTGGAACGCTGAAGTGGAAGGCATGTGGGGTTCGGATTGGTCCAAATCAAATGCCATTAAATTCAAATCATTTGGATCGATAGCCCCAATGGCTGAGAGTAAAGTCTTGTGCTGCGAAGGGCATTTTTTTAATACTTCTAACACAGACATGGCTGCGGGAGATTGGGCTAAGTCATTGACAATGTTGTAGTTTGACGCAGCCCGCTCATTGGGGTTATTGTTGATACGGCAAAGCGGGAAACGAGGTGCTTTGGGAGCGCCATCTAGTGGAGGTGGAGGTATACGTAACGCCTGATCAATGGGATGAGCGTTAGTGGGTTTATCGGTGGGAGGGGCTTCAGGGGTGGATCCATATTGGTTCCACCGGGTCTGGAGGTTGACCTCATCGGAGGACATCATCAACAAGTGGTGGGTACTTGAGTCAAACATGGGTTGATCAAAAGCAGCGTAAGTGATTTGTTGTTGTGTTGGCGCGTTTGCTTGAGGGGGAGCCAACGGTTGAGTGTTCACTACGCGTTGGTTTGGTAAGGGGTTTTGCAGCACCAAAGGTGGCTGCTGAGGTTGTGGGGGGTTGGGTGGTGCTTGAGGAGTCGCCTGCCCTTGGCGGTGGGCATCATCAACCAAAAGTTGCTGAGCTCGCTCCAAGTGTGGGAAAGCATGTGTGTAGTGGCCATAGACCCCGCAAATAGAACAAGGATGGTTTGTTCACAAATTGGGGTTTTTAGCTTGCTTGGGTGGGCGATCAGGGTTTTGGTTAGTAGGGGCCGCATTATTATTATCGGGGGGATTAGGGGGTTGACCAGCTTGGTCTGAAGGTTGGTTGTTTCCACGATTTTAGCCCCTGTCGTGGTTTTGTTGGCCCTAGTTGCGTTGGTTGTTCTGCTTTTGCTGCGGGGTTTGTTGGGTGTAAACTTGCCCTTGGGAAGCAGGTGGATTCTGAGGTTGCACAGGTGCTGGAGCAGGTTGCGGTGGATGATATGTAGGTGGAGGCTACGTAGGTGTAGCAACTTGAGGGGGTTGCTGATAGGGTTGCGGAGCGGGTTGTGGGTTTTCCGCAGGGGCTGCCTGTGCCGGGTAATAAGCAGGTTGGGCTGGTGAAGGCGCAGGAGCTGGTGTAGCCTACTGGTGGTAGTAGGGCTGATGTGCGACCGAGGGGGTGTAAGCGGGAATCGCATGACTGAAACACTGAGGTGGACATGAGGGTCCATGGGAATGGTGGTGATCTCTCATGGGAGCATACGAGTTGGTTGCTCCAGACTGTGAGGTAGCCGGCAAAAGGTCAGGTCCAGGGGTAGGACGTGCCATGGAGAATGGTTGAGGATGCGAAGAGACACGGCCAATGATGTTGTCGGCAGTGTGGGATGCCCCCGGCACATCATGCGGGGAGGAATTGCCGCAAGGGGCGTCAGGTATAATGGTATAGAGATAACCCGACTGGGCGTAAATGAGGTCGAATTGTTGGGCCTTAAGGATGTCCTCTTCTTCAGACTGGGGTCTTTCGGATGCCACATCCTTAGCAATGAAAAGAAGAAGGGATTTGAGGAACCAATCTAGGAAGATACGGTCGTCTAATTTGATCTTGCATAAGCTATGGCGTCGACGCCACTCATGAATGTGGTCCGTGATGTGGGTAGCTGTGTTTTGTCTGCATGATAGGAGGATCTCAACGCCCGCGTCATAGCGGACAGGTAACTGGAAGAAATGTAGGAAGGTTGAGGCAAGGGAAGAAAAGGTGTTATGGGTTCCATGGGGTTGCTCGATATACCACTTGGATGCAGAGCCAGTGAAGGTGCGCTATAAGAGACGGAGGCGAATAGAGTCATCCACTATGGAGTTGGAGGAACACCATAGATGGAAGGACATAATGTGGTTTTGTGGGTCCTCACCTGCCTTGCCCTCGAACTTAGGGATGTCATAGGGGAGCTTAGTGGGCATGTGAGGCCACGCAGGGTTGTGTCGGATAGGGTCGTTGGTCAATCTGGCTAGGTCAGGCAGGTTGAGGCTAGCCATGAATGGTAAACTGGAAGAAGGATGTGACACAGTAGTTGGTTGGACCAAGTTGGGGCCAATGCCCCCAAGTGGAGGGGTAGTGTTAGGGAGGTTTCCCCCAAGTGGGGGAACTAAGGTGGTATGGGATGGTCCTACACCACCATGGGTAGTGTGAGCCACTGATGGAGTGGGAATAGGTATTCTCGTTGCGGGAATAGGTGCCGTGAGGGGAACGGTAGATGGGGGCCCCATGGAGGGTGTACCCAAAGCAAGTGTGGTAACTGGTGTAGTGGTGGATGTGCCACCAATGGTCCCTACCAAGAGGAGAGTGGGAGTCACACCAGCCATGGGGCTAGTAGGGGCAGTGTAAATGGGGTTCTCAAACTCTGGCTCAGAATCAGAGGTAAAATAAGGGGCGTCAATATCTGGTGACGGAGTCCTATGCCACTGACGAGTGGATTCAAGTGAGAAGGCTCGAGATCTATGATAAGTGGTATCAAGTGAGGATGATTTGTGTCGATGACGGGTGGTGTCAAGTGAACCGTGCTGTGGGGGCTCACCCCTGAGGCATCAAGAATGTCTCGGGGACTCAATGGTGACAGATGGTGTCAAATTTCTGTGGGTTGAGGTAGGTAAAAAACAGCTCAAAAACCCTAATGCAACCGAGTGTGAAGAAGGAGAGCTCGAAAAATAGGGCACTCAGGCCAACAACCAACTCAAAACACCCAATGTAACAGCTGTGCTACAATAGGTGGAGTATTAACAGAAATGGTCAGAATACCAACAAGTAGCAGGTTTCCTAAAAATAAAAAATGGTGGACTCACTAGACCAAAAGGAGGTACGGGAGCATGCAAACACCTAACTAAAATTATTCTGACTCAACTAGACATATCCTCTGCAAGATGATGAAATCCAAGTCAGACAATATGAATAGGAAATCCAAGTGGCTAAGATATCCCCCTACTGGGAGGGATACCAGGTAGTCAATCCAAGAAGAATGGAAACTAAGATACCCCATTCATGACACGTCCAGAAAGGTGAATCTGCCATTTGGTCGTTTTACCGCAATACCCCTATACATGGATATCCCGAGAACTGTGAAAGGTAGCCCTTCAGTTACTGAATGGAGTGCGGTATTCCACTCAGGCCTCCGGAACCAGTCTCGCAACTTCAACCCTCCTAAGGGAGAGGCCCTCTGGTAAACTAGTTGTGACCGTGCCAAAAAGTACTAGGGGATTTTGGTTCCCTAATTGGACAACAGCTATGTCTCATGTGTAAGTAACCGAGGGGTGTTATTGGAAGCCTATCCCCCCGATCCTACCTAACTACAAATATTCTTTTGTGTTCCCCAAGTGGGGTTAGAATATTGGTTGAGTTAAGTAGTTTTTTAAGGCTCACTTGAATTATGTGACAGAGTGTGTGCTCATGAGGTGATGAACCCAAAATAGAAGTGCCACACAAGGGGGCAACTTTCTAACAATAATGTTGAATTCAAAACTTTAACATGCAAAATTTTCTGAAATAAAATGCTGAAATTTTAAACAGATGCTGTAAAAGGGAACAGAAATGATGTTGCAGAAAAGGCTATAGGGAAGTAGGGTTGCAGGTAGAATAGATGGCTGTGCAGATGTAGAAAATATTGCAGCAAAGGGGCTAGGTTCAAAAACAAGACCGCGGGTCTGTGGCGAAATCGTGCGGTTGTACCGCGGGTTTGAGGGAAGCAGGCGCGGCTAGGTCACAGCTTTCTGGCCGACAGAAGCCGTCGGACCGCAAGAAATAGGGAACAATGCGCAGTCGAATCGCGGGAAAGGGGAAAACAGACGCGGTCGGGTCGCAGAGAAGGGGCTGAAACGCGTGATCGAGGCGCGGGAAAATGGTCGACAGGCGCTGTCAGATCGTAGCAAACAGGCTGATTAGCCGTGGTCGGATCGCATGTAACAGACTTGAATCTGTAGGCAGGGCGCCGGAAACAGTCTGAGAGCCACGGTTGAATCACGGGTAAAGGCCTGAAAGACGCGGTCGGGACGCAACTGCAGAGGGAAAAGACGCGGTTTACGGCAGCCGAAAGGGACAACCGAAAGGAAAAAATGAGAAATTATTGCAGAAAACTAAACAAGCAGCGGAGTCACCAAAACTGTGGCTAGGGTTTTACCCCTAGCTTGTGCGAATGAGCACCTACTAAGGAGAAGGGACTCCTTAGTAGCAGTTCAGTAAGTGTAAATTAAACAGAAATATAAACTACTCTAAACATATGCATGAAACAGAAAAACATGATGCAAAAAACAGTTTTTGGATTAGTGTTACCTCCAATGTGAAGGTTGGTGAAGCCCTTTGTAGTGGTCCAAGAGGGTTTCTCCAAGCTCCAACTTTCTCCTTCTCTTTCTCCAATGGTGGAAATGGGCCAAAAGGGGCTCTCAAGGTGAAAGTAGCTCAAGGGTGAGCTAGGGTTTCAAGAGCTAGTTTGGCAGAGTAAGGGTGCTTATGATTGTGGATGTGAAATAAGGGGTATCCATCACCTATTTATAGTTTTTCAGTGGTGGAGTGCTTGCCCATGGTTTTGGAAACCATATGGTTTAGGGCAGTTGTATAGGGTTTTTTCCTCCTTTTCCTCATTATTTTATATTTTTTCTTCCCTTTTTAGGATTTTTGATGGTTTTATGGCCTTTTGGAGGCATTTTAGGCCTTTTGGAGGCTTTTTAGTGGGATTTTTGCTATTTTAGAGGAATTTTGGATATTTTTGGAGGAAAAAGGGGGTTTTTAAGGGAAATATGGTAGAAAAATGGACAAATGAGCCATGTAGTGGGGTAGATGAGGTAGTGAACACTTTTTGGGTTTTAACAGGCCACACTAAACAGGAAGTAGGAGAGGATCGCAGAGGTAGAAACCACACAGGTAAGCCGAGAAAACTCTGAGAGGGCACAGGGCCCAAGGCAAGAACTGCTTCAGGATATTTCTAGAGAGCTGCAGAAGATCAAAATTCCCAAGTTCTCGGGAGGACGACTGGGTAAGCACGCCAAAGCATGGCTCGAGGGTATGAAGAGGTGCTTCGCACTAAATGAGTATACCTCAAGTTCCAAGGCTAGAATGGCCATTTTCCAACTAAAGGGAGATGCCCTAAATTGGTGGTCCGACCTCGAGAAACAATTTCATATTACTCCTTTGTCTGTGTCATGGGAGTTATTCGAGGACAGGTTCAACATGAAGTATCTTCTGGCTTATTATAGGGAACAACAAGCAGGTTCCTTTCATGCTTTGGTAGAGGGAAACATGACGGTGGAAGAGTATGAAGCTAGATTCATGGAAATGGTAAAGTATCTTCCATACTTGGACTCAGATGATCGACAGGTGGAGCGATTTGTGTATGGACTCAACTACAATATTAGGGCCATAGTACGGATGTGGAAGCCATCTTCAGTTTCCATGGCAGTTGCGTATGCTCTCTATGCTGAGGATATGTCAGATGCAAAGGGAGGAAGCAAGTTGATAGGATCCAATTAGTATGTCATAGGGAAGGCCCCACGACCATACTTTAGAGGAGGACAATCCAAACCTCCTCCTTATGGTAACAGGTTCACCCCGAGAGGTAACACTTATGTTAATTCAGTATCGCGGGTTTCATCAACAAACCATGGGAACTGAGGACAAACACAGGGAAATTCCTATAGAGGATCGGGAGATTTTAGAGGATCTCAGGGAAGGAACACATCTTAGAGGACTCCTCGTAGCAACATGCAAGCACCACATAATGTCTCTTGTTGGGGATGTGGAGGCCCTCATTTTCAGCGGGATTGTCCTAAAGGGAAGACCAGTAATAGGCAGAAGGAACGAAAAGCATCCATGGGAAATTTTTATAACACTCATTGGATTCATGCAGCTATTCACAACCACCAGGCAGAACATCAGTCCACCGTTGTATAATCCACTGGTAAAGTAAACAATGTCAAACTTAAAATTTTATTTGATCCTGGTGCAATAGATAGTTTTATTTCACCATATGCATTAGATAAATGTGGGTTGGAATCCTACGAGCATGATGATTTTGAATCGGTCGAGATGGCTTTAGGGGTTAAACAGGAAGTAGGTCTTAAAGTAAGGGGCTGTCAAGTTGACTTAGGAGTATGCACCACTAAGATGGATGCTTATGTCACCAATTTGGGCACCTATGACCTCATTGTCGGCATGGATTGGTTAGAAGGCCACAGAGATTTCATGGATTGCTATGCGAAGAAATTCTTGTGCCTTGATGATGAGGGTCGAGCAATTCAAATCCAGGGTCGAAAGAGGAAAATATTCCTCCGTTTCATCTCCGTGGTGAAAGAAAAAAGGTATTTAAGACAAGGATGTCAGTTGTTTGTAGTTGAGATGATGAGTGGTAGTAAAGGACCCTCCTTGAATTCTTACCCAGTATGATCTGAGTTCAAGGATGTATTTCCAGAATAACTTCCACAACTACCTCCAGAACGAGATCTTGATTTCATGATCGAACTAAAACCCGGTGCGGAGCCGATATCAAAGACTCCTTATAGAATAACAACCCCTAAACTTCAAGAATTATAGATCTAGTTAAAAGAGTTGCTAGACTTGGGACTAATTAGACCTAGTATCTCACCATGGGGAGCACCAATGATATTTGTTAAGAAGAAGGATGGATCTTTACGACTGTGCATAGATTATAGGGATTTGAACAAAGCCACAGTGAAGAACAGGTATCCTATACCAAGAATTGATGACCTATTTGATCAGATGAAAGGCGCATCAGTCTTCTCTAAGATTTATTTGCGGTTGGGGTATCACCAGCTCGGGATTAAATAAAATGACATTTCTAAGACTGCTTTTAGAACTCGATTTGGGCATTATGAGTTCGTAGTAGTACCATTTGGTTTGACCAATTCTCCAGCAGTATTCATGAGCCTCATGAATAGTGTCTTTCGGAATTACTTGGACCAATTTGTTAAGGTATTCTTAGATGACATTCTTATATATTCTAAGAACGAGAAGGAGCACGAGGAGCACTTGCGGTTAGTCTTAACTTGCTTAAGGGAACATAAACTATTTGGTAAGTTGTCAAAGTGTTCTTTCTTCCAAAAGGAGATTCACTACTTAGGGCATATCATCTTAGGAGAAGGGATCTCAGTGGACCCAGAAAAGGTGAAGGCCATCGAGGATTGGCCAATTTCGAAGAATGTGCATGAAGTACGTAGCTTCATGGGATTAGCAGGGTATTACCGAAGATTTGTGGAAGGATTCTCCAAGATTGCAAAACCCATCACCACCTTGCAGTGAAAGGGAATCCGATATGAGTGGACCAATGAATGTGATGTCGCTTTTGCTGAATTAAAGAGGTTGCTGATGAGTGCACCAATCTTACGGGTACCAGACATGGATAAAGACTTCATGGTATGTACTGATGCCTCGAAGCAAGGATTAGGAGCAGTTCTAATGTAAGAAGGTGGGGTAATAGCTTATGCATCTCATAAGTTTAAGCCTCATGAGGAGCAATATGAAACACATGATCTAGAATTGGCAGTAGTAATGCTGGCACTAAAATTATGGAGACACTACCTAGTTGGCAGAAGTTTCACACTGAAGACAGATCATCAGAGTTTGCAGTATATTTTTACACAAAGGGATCTAAATGCTAGGCAGCGACGGTGGAGTGAGTTCATGAGTGAGTATGACTTTGGTATCTCATATATCAAAGGAAAGGAGAATGTCGTGGCAGACGCTCTAAGCCGAAGGCCGAGGATTTTCTCCTTAATCCCCTTGAGAGTGGATTTGAAGGAGAGAGTGCTCGAAAAACTCTTAGGAGATGGTTGGTATATAAAGGTAACCTTAGATATTCAGAGTGGGAAGAAGTGTGATTCGAAGTATTATGGGTACCATATTGAGGAAGATGGGTTGCTACGGTACCAAGGGAGGATGTATATCCCTAAAGAAGTTGGTCTCAGGGAAACAATCCTTAGAGAGTCCCATAGGGCACATTATTGTGCGCACCCTGGAGTGAAGAAGATGTATGCAGACATGAAGAAGCTCTTATTCTTGGCCGGTATGAAGAGCGATGTAGTGGATTTTGTTTCAAAACGCCTAGAATGTCAGCAAGTCAAGGCAGATCATCGACACCCAGTCGGTCTCTTTCAACCTCATGATATTCTTGGGAATAAATGGGAAGTCATTTCCATGGACTTTGTTGTGGGATTGCCCCTCACATCCTCGAGACATAATGCTATACTCGTGGTGGTCAATAAACTCACCAAAAGTTCCCACTTCATTCCAGTGAGAGACACTTATGATGTGATGGATGTAGCAAGGGTATTCATAAATGAAATTGTACACCTTCATGGAGTTCCAAAGAAGATAATTTCTGACTGAGACCCTAATTTTACCTCCAGATTTTGGGCAAGCATGCAGTCGGCATTAGGGACCCAACTAAACTTAAGCTCAACTTATCATCCTGAGACATATGGGCAGACAGAGAGGGTGAATCAGATGATGGAGGAGATGCTTAGGATGTATGTTATGGATCAATAGACACAGTGGGAGAAATATCTTCGTCTAGTAGAGTTTTCATATAACAACAGTCATCACAGCTCCATTGGTATGCCTCCATACCAAGCATTGTATGGGAGACCTTGCAGGACTCGACTCAGTTGGGATAGGTTGGAGGATCGGGTTTTAGTCGGGCCTGATTTGCTTCAGGAGATGGAAGAGCAAGTGGTACAGATCAGGAAGCAGCTTAAAGAAGCACATGATAGACAAAAGAGTTATGATGATGCACACAGAATTGATAGAAGTTATGAGGTAGGGGATCGCGTATTTATACACATTCGACCGAATAAAAGTACCATTCAGTTTGGAAAGGGGACGAAGTTGTCACCTCGCTTTATAGGGCCATTCGAGATTCTTGAAAGAATCAGACCGATAGCTTATCGTCTTGCACTGCCACCCCACTTGTATCGGACTCATAATGTATTTCATGTTTTAGTATTACGACATTACATAGCCGATGAGTCTCACAAGATTCATTGGAAGGACTTGCAGGTCTCGGATGAGGGAACCTTCACAGCTGAACCATTACGTATACTGGATCATAGAGTTTGACAGCTCTGTAGTCGACACGTGGACCAAGTCATGGTCCAGTGGGACAAGTATTGCCCAGGATTTGCTACCTGGGAGGACACAGAGACTATGCGTCGAGATTTTCCCTCTCTATTTTGACCATAACTTCGGGATGAAGTTTCCTGAAGGGTGGGTGTATGTAATGCCCCATATTTTGACTCCGGCATATTTATCACTCAGACTTTTTACAGTGTATTTACTTATTATCTATGGACTCAGCTATACTTCATAAACTATATTTTGGCATGTTATATGTGATTATTTATTGATGTTATCAGGATAATGCTCTAATTATGATATTATGATGTTATCATGCTTATATAATTTATTCTTTGATTATGATGTTATGATGATTATCATTTATATGAAATTATTGTGCTTATGCGATTGTCATGCAGTAGTCGTCATCCTATTCATTTATTTCATAACAAAAACATATAGTTGATTGTAATCCTTCGTATGATGTGATATGTATGATGTGGTACATGGGAACCCATCCATGATGCGATTTATTTTGTGATTTTATGTGATGAAAGGAAATAATGTTGATAATATGGACCAGCTATTGACTTAATATTGTTATGAATGTATGTTTGCATAGTGATAACCTGCGGGGTACAGGGGCTATGTGATAGCCAAGTGTGTGATGCAAAGTATGACTCAATACATATATTGAAGAAGAGCCTTAATTGCCAAGTGATGGTATGATGACACATACCAATAAAATCGATAGCAATGCAGTATGGTTTGATGAGTATATACCCAGTATGTTGAGAGGGATGGATGCATTTCCCACCCTATGTCACTTTGATACCCGAGGTCATGGGGGGGCAGTGCTGAGACACGCTCCCCAAGTTTTTGTGATGATGATGGTCAGATGCCTGCTAGGAGAGGCTAGGTCCGCTAGTTAGCCGACACTACCGCTCTCAGGTTCTGTGTGGCAAGGTCAGTACAGCGGACATCCACTTTGTACTAGCAGAGGAAGGATAGGGAGGATGCGGATGTAGGTTAGGATGGTTTGACATATTAGTTATTATTGTTGAGTGTTGGACATTTATGATACCAGATTAGTGATGGTAGGTACCAATCTTAAATAACTGATTAATAAGAACATAACTGTTAAATAACTCTGAATGTCAAAAGAGATCATATTATATCTGTATATTGCTCTTGTTGCGTGAAATGTTATTGTATCAACTAGAATTTAGGGGTTTTTGTTATAGTACATGTGCATCCTATGCATGTACTGGCCATGCATGCACACCTCACACATGCACGCTACTATGAAATATTAATTGAAAAACATTAAATAGTTGGATGGGTTAACTAAGTAATTGTGATTTATTTAAACCTGTAAATGTACCTGATTTATTAAAAATAAATGTGGCGGGGGGGCTTAACAATAAACATAAACAGGTCGATGTTATCATTTCAATCAAGTAATAATAATACTGCAATTTATTATTTATTGGTTAATAATAATTATTATTATTTTATTGTCATTATCTACTATTATTATTAGTTATTAGTGTTTATTATTAAGTGCTTTTTATTAAGTTATTAATAACATCTACTAATTATTTTACCATTTTACCATTAGCATAAAACATTAAACAAACAATATTGGGGAATGTATGATAGCTGGGCATGTTTTTAATTTTACATGTACAATTCAATAGGATAAGCACCTATTGAATTCCCACCATCTCATCCGGGGTGAAAAATTGTACAATTCAAGAAAGAAATTAAATGCGTACAACGAATGTCTTAAAACCTGAAATAGTTGACTTCCCAAGAAAAGAAATAAAATAATAAATATTATTTAAATATGAAGGAAGCGGTGGAAGAAGAAGAGGCGATGGAAGAAAGGAGGGGAAGGGGGTATAAGGAGGGGGATCGAATGGTTGAGGAAGGGGATTTTGGAGAGTAGTCGGGAGAATTTTTTTACAGAAGAACAGAGGAAAGAATGGGATTTTGGAGAGTAGTCAGGAGAAATTGTTTACAGAAGAACAGAGGAAAGAAGGGGATGGATCAGAGAGGGAAGAAAACTAGAGGAGGGGGTTAACTCCAGGGGATGAGTTACACTCAGAAAAACAAGGAAGTTGCTATCGGGTTTATCGGCACGTGGGCTCGGGGGCTAGGAAACTTATCAGTTTCCTAGGGCTAGCAGGTTCAACACTGGTCAGTAGGGTGGATCATCCGGATTGGCATCAAGGCTTGGACGAGGCTCAGACAAGGGAAAGGCAAGGCTATAGGAGCAGGATCCAGGAGCAGGGTTAAGTCCAGGTATTTTTCGGTGTAACCCTCTCTTATTTGCAGGAATAAATGAATCGTGAAAATCATAATAAATATAAATGTCATTTTGATTTTTCATTTTAGGACTTAATGCTCTGCCGGCAAGCAGAGCACTACAGTTATCATGGCTAGATAGTAGTCTTTAGTCAAAATAATTGTCTTGATAAATTTAAAAGAAAAAAAAGGGGGGGGGAATTATATTCATGGAACAGATCCTAGAAATTTATCAGTGAAGTAAATTTCTATATCTTATACTGATGGTGCATATTATCTATACTATAAGTACTTTGTTTTGGTTATAATATTTTTAAGTTTATCTTTAACAAAAATTTTATTTACAGAGATGGGATATTTCTGAATTATACTTATGAATATAAATCAGATAATGGTTTTACTTAGACTGATAATTTTTTATTGCTTTGAATAGGTTTTAGGATTTTGTTTATACTATCATTTGAAAATTGTATGAGCAGATATAATTGGTTCGCCCAGGTCATCACCATTTGTTGGGAGGCAACAACCCTTTCAATTTTGTTCTACTCTACTGAATAAAAGTGATCAGTTCTCTTCTATTATTTATTACAAAAAATTATATAAGAGTGCCTTCAGAATCTTTGATTCTGAAGGTACTCTCAATTTCAGAAGAGTTAAGAGTCATATTAGAAATTTATGAAATACTTTCATAAATTTAATAAATTAGCAGCTCTTAATCTTGTAATTATATATATATATATATATATATATATAATCAATTTTTATTTATCAATTAGTTTGATTTATATATTGATTCAGGAGATTTAAAGTATAGTCTGCTAAATAGTTCTTTGGATTAAAATGAAAATACATTTTGAACATGTTACAATTTTGTTTTATTGATTTTTTTGGACAAGGTATTTATTATTATTATTTTTTGTAATTTTTATGATTAGGGTTGATTAATTACTTGAAATATTTTATGTTAACCCTAATAATATATTTTTACATAAAACTTGATCTTTTAATACCATATCATTTTTCAAATTGTGGAAAGTGTACATATGTTTCCCAAAATAGCTAAAGTTTATTTTTATATATCATTTCGAAATCTTCATTGTGATATAATCATAATAATTGAATTTTTATTTAGTCTTTTGTTTTTAATAAGTTTTCTATCCAATCATACTTTGCAATAGGTCATATGATGATTTGGAGCCTATGAGTTCATTCAAAACTATAGTATTTTATCCTTGAATCGATTACATGCATAAATATGGTTTTGAGCATCTTAATTATTATCCAAAGTTGATCTTTCTACTTGGTTGGAATTACAAAACCCTAGGAGACATCATTGCTTGTAATGACAACTTCACATCATCTAGTTTAAAATCACGATTGCCTTCTAGGTATAATCTTTGCTTATTAATGTTTGACAGTCGTGTTTATGGTTCAAGATACAAAAGGTTGATTTGTTAACATTTGTTCATAAGGATTTTTATCTTAATCCGATGTGTCCACATTTACATCACCCTATCTGACAGTCATATAAAATTAATGAATTATTTGATTTCGAATATCTTGTAATGATTTAAAATCACATCAAGTTGTTTAATGAATACCTGTGATGGTGTGATGGTGAAGTTCTCACGCATAGGAACTAGTCTAGGGTTACACATTAGCTCCTTCAAAATCGCGTGAAGGTTCATAACACATCTGTGTATTCATGTATACATATTCCTTTAGTCTTTACAACCCCTTTCAATCCTCTATAACAGAAAGAACCGATAATTGAATAGATGTCTCCCTTGAATTGTTTTGAGCTTTCTGGTCTAGAAATGTTAGAAGCTGACCTTGAAGTTCTTTCCCTATTTGAGAAAATTAATTGGAAACTTTTCTTTTGGAGTTTCAGTGGACACAACGAGGAAGTTACCAGACAATTTGTATTGTCTTTTGATGGAAATGTTGCTCAGATAGGTGATTTACAGTTAGTCATAGATGAAGAATTTATTACGAAAGCTACAAAGCTTCCTTGAACTGGTGAACACTGGTTCAAAGGGTCACAAATTGACAAGAAAAAGTTCAAGCAGTTCCTTCTCCCATTGTCAAAAGAAGATGCACACCTTAAATTAAGTTTTCTTGTGAAATATTTGAGGAATCAATGGCATGCTCCTTTTGAGGTCATCTCTAGGTACATCTCTTGTGATGGTCGGTATTCAAATGTTCAATTATACCATTCGAGAATTTTATTGGCTCTTAAGGGTTAGAAGTTAAATATACCCTACTTTCTACTTCATAGTTTGCATAAAATGGCTATCATGATTCATCATACCATTGGTAATCAACACCATAGTCTTTTCCATCATAGCCTGATCAAAATGTTAGTTCAGTATCTGTTAGTTCCAGTAGGAAAAACATGGGATGAATTCTTAAAATAAAATGACTTTGGGTTAACCCAATTTTGGCCTACTTACTCACCTAAAACTCGTGCAAAACGAAGAAGACCTTGTGAAGAAGAAGTAAAAGAGGAAACTAACCATATAATTGATCATGAGGGACTAGATAAGCTCTGTCTAATAGTTGAAAATGAGAAATTTTATACTGAAAACCCTCCTGAACAATCCAAGAGAGAAAACGAAGTGGGAGAGGGAACTAAAATAGTTGTTCAAACGCACTCTACTAAATCAATAGGTGATTTGTATTCTAATGGAATGGATGAGAGAAAGAAGCATGAGGAAAAGGGGAAAAATCCAGTAGGTGATAATAAAACTTTTGAATCGAGCATGAGAAAATATGAGATACTTAATCGAAGGTTCACAAGGAGTATGATTAGTCTTTCGGTTCCAAGAACTATAGAATAGAGTAGTGAACCCATTGTTGTTGAAGATAATAGTGATAACGAGGATGAATCTCCTCCTCGTGACACCCCAATCAATGAATATGAATAGGAACAGAGTAATAGTCACAACGATGTGGTGGTATCTCCTAAGAGATTCGTGAAAGACAATTCACCATTACTAGCACAATCTGAGCATGAAGCTTGATTTGATTCACCATTAAATGATGATGATTCTCTACCAGAGACTTTAAAAGAAGCGAAGCATTCGATCAAGATTTTGAAACAACATAAGGCTGATCGATTAAAAGATATTGAAGAAGCTCGTGACAGGATGAAAATAGAGTTACAACAGAAAAAATAAATGAATTGCTTGTGTGGGTTGGCCGATGGCAACAATTGAAATCCAAAAGAGACAAATACAAAATAGAAAAGAAATTGTTAATCGCAATTAATGAGAAATTACTAAAAGATGAAAGGGTCCATGTAGAAATAATCTTGAAACTCAGGGCGAAGCTATCAGAAGCCAGGAAAGAAATCAAGTTACAGATAGCAACGACTTAGTCTATTTTTAGTTGTTTTTTCAATTTTGATAGGTAATAAAATGTTTTAATTAGCATACCTACAAAATTGTAGATTTTCCACGCATGCTTATAATTTGTATTGTTTTATTTTATTTTCTGTTATCATGATTTTAATGAGAAATTCATTTTTTGTTACAGGTGTACATGTTGTTGACATTCTATAAAGAATATAGGCTATTTTTTTATCATCGTTGGCATTCGTTGGTGCTTCTGGAAGAATTGGATACTAAATATAGCCACGTCATAGGTCGATTCATCTGAGCAGAAGATAATATAGGCTAGCCATTTAATTGGAACTTTTGTTTCTTAGATAAACGTATCTTCCAGGTGCCTTCTAGGAAGAAGTTCGATGCAACCGAATAGGGATAGAATTTCTTTTGTCTTTATTATAGTGGTTGTTAGAAACTGAAGGGATATTTTTAGCATGTATGTTACATAGAAACTGGAAGGATTTACTAGTCTTATTATATAAGCTAGTAAGCTCGATGTAGAAAAGGTGGATGGAGTATAGTAGAAATAGACTTATCTGAAATATAATTACAGTTCTAGTTTTAATTTCTTTGTTAGAGTTTTACCTTTGGGGAGAATTGGGACTTGAGTTCTCAAACTGGTATCACTGTCTATTACTATTTTTGAAAACTTAATATATATATATTTCACTACATCGTTTTCTCATTATGCTTTTATGCAATTATATTGTGTTATGATTGTATTTACTGCCCAAAATTGTACTCTGTTTACACATTATTAATATTTGATTGAGAATCTTATTGAGTTTGATTAATTGATATTTGTATTGATAATTGGAATTTAATTATATAAACATTCCATATTTATTTTTTATTTCATTTGTATTTTCTTCAATGTTTTCATGAATAAATATCATCTTATTATTCAAATACTTAGCATTGAATATTATTTATTAATTAATAGAACATCACAGAAAAATTAAAAGTAGTTACCTATTTTAAATTTTCTGTTGTTGTGCATATTCAACAAAGTGATTTTATGATAATGATCTAAATATTTTCATTTAAATCATTATTGTCTATCTCTTTGTGAAACATTAATTGATAGTTAATTTAGTTGTCAAGTTGCTCTCAGCTGAGATAGGATAGCTAGTTAATCTTAGGCTTAGCTTAGTTTATTTTTAAATTTTAGTTTATTTTTGTAGTTGTTAAATAAGAATTATATTAATTTCATAAAATTTAAAAATAGTCCTTAAGTTAAAATATTTGAAACAAAACCCTAAAAACTGAAGGCTTTCCTTAAGAAAGCATTTTAGGATAACTTAGGTCTTAGAAAACTAATTCTAGGTTTTATTTAGGTAGAAATAAAATTAGGATAATTTTTTACTGAATTTTTTATTCTCCTTAAGAGAAAAAATTCAGTTGGTAGCAGAACTATAACCTGCGAGATTTTTCCATTTCAAACACACCTGGAGCTGCTCTAAGCGACTTGTGTGGGCTTAATCTCCTTAAGTTGGCAAGGTCAAAATATCCGGCCAACACTACCATATCTCTGAATAATCCTAATACTATACAAATCCCTAGTTCACTAATTGATTCGTCATTGGTCTCTTATGCATAGATATTTATCTTACATGATTTGAAGTCTTTCCTAACTTTTAGTGGTTGGTTATCCATGACCATAGTCATATGTGGACTAATATTAAAAAATTTTGGATTTTTTTTAAACACTTATGGTTCAGATCTTATGGCCATCCATCATTCATATTTTTACACCTATCAATTTTCCCCAATTGCTCATAATTTTCCTAGTCTAGCCCTATATCCTCATGGAGCCACTAAAGCCTTTGTCCTTGCTATTCCATATGCTAATATTTCTGATATATCAGAGTTTTATCAGCCTCATATCAGATCTATATAGGTGCTACATCATATTGGAATATTGACATGTGATTCACATCACAATTTTGCAGCTATTTAGGGAATTGGGTGTGAAATAACTTGTCTTAATTTTTGTACTCTTTGGAAAGGAGTATGCACAGATTTCTTTTCCATTTCAAATTATTTTTTCAGATAAGAGTTTGATAACAACAATAAGCATTCATATAATTCTCCTACTTCATCAGTTGATGAGATACAAGGAGTCTCTCCTTTTCCTTCTTGTAGGTTCTACACTCCAGCGCATGATCATGGAGTTCATGATTTTTTTAGCAAGTCCTTCATCTAGAATTAGTTCAGTCAGCTCAATAAAGTGAATATGAAGATATGTTGAAGACATATTTAAAATTTTGTGCCTTGTCCTATCTTGAGGGATTATTTTCCCCATGTCATTTGGCCTCTTTCCTCAATTTTCTGGACATAATAATTGTTAAAGGGTGACCATAGCCTTCTTGTTGGGCCCTATATGCATCCATATTTTTTGGCATACCATCATAAACTCAGAATTATAGGGGGGTGTTGGAATATATTAAACCCACTCATAACTTAGGATAAAATAATTAATCATTATTTGATTAATTATTCACCCACTAGCTTAATGAGTTGGCATCCACTTGCACCTTAAAGTCAATACATGCCATCTATATCCTAGGAATGATTTATTTCTATTTCTTGGTTGATATTGACCACCTTTTGATTATCTAGAATTAGTATACAGGACTTTATAGCAGACTTTTCTTTATTCTACTTTTTCTGTTTTTCCTGCTTTTCTATAGATAAGATAAAAGCTAGTAAACTAGGAAACTGAGAGATTTTGTTTCCAACCCATCCTCCATTAGTTTTTGTCCATTTTCTAGGATTAGAATGTTTTTTTCATCTCCTTGAAAACTCACTCATGCTTTTTCCAACTTGTGAGGTCCTTGATAGATTTGGGAAGTGCTTTATCCACCTATGGGGGTTTGTTATATTTTGGTAAGTCATCATTTTTGAGATCTATGAGTTGTTTCCATACAATTCAATTTTCCTATGAGGGATGTACTATTTATCTACACTATTATTCATCACTATTGAATGGAAGGATACACACCAATATTCATCTCTTCATTCATGTGATTCAGTCTCTTTTCTTCTCTCTATTTTTCCTGTGTATGCTTGTGAGAATTCTTAGTAGCAAGATCTATTTCCTATGCTTCTTCTTAGCATCATTTCTCATAGCATTGATCTATTATTTATACACCCTTGTCCCCTTAATATCAAGCAATATATTTTTTAGGTTTTTAGGAGTATTCAAACCCCCAATATGAATGGGCGTGATATGATATGGCCTCACTAGTGAACCCCCTTTGGATTACAATTAGAATCCAAAATAGCACCAACTTTTAAAAAGAGACACAAATAATTCCATTAAAATAACCATCACGTGGAAAGCATCCACTTTGTCCAAAAAATGATGAAAAATACACTATTAGTGATAGTGGATGCTAAAACGGAAGCTAAAAGAGACGTTAATCATAGGGTTTTGTTGTAGTGTCTATAGGATTTTGAATCATCAAAGTAGCTAATCATGCTGTAAGCATGATTGTTTGGATCCAATTTGTTTCTGTCGTTATCACTAATATGCAACTAAGAAACAAATCCAAAGATTTCGAGGTGTATAACATAGGGATTCCTACCATTCCATTTTTTCATTGGCTTCGTGTAAATGATAGATCAAGTCAATATAAGTTTTAAGAGACAATTTGAGAAGTAAACAACTTCTTCCCAAAACTTTGTTGGGAGATCACTGGTCTACAGTAGGCATCTAGCCCTTTTTTACCAAAGTCCTATTTTTCCTCTTCATGACATCATTATTTTGAGGGGTGTGAGGGACATATATATGACAAGAAATTCCATTTTGCAAGAGATATTCTTCAAACAGTCGACTGATATATTCACTTCCATTATCTGATCTCAAGTATTTAAATGGGTCATCCACTTTGTTTTTCAGCAAGTTCCCTAAATTCCTTAAATTGTTCAAAGACTCGACTCTTATTCTTCAAGAAATATACCCACATTAATCTAAATAAATAATCAATTAAGGTCAAAATATGCTCGCACCTGGTAATGATGGTATGTTCATGCAAGAAAGATCACTATGAAAAATATCTAGTTGGTCTTGTGGATGCCATGCTTTCCCTAAATTAAAGGGTTCCTGATGATAATTTCCAAGCACACATCCTTTACAAAATAAATATGGTGAAACAATGTTTGGAATACTAGTAACCATGTTGTGAGCCATGACCATATCCATACTTTGAAATTTTAGATGACCAAGTAGTTAATGTCAAGTTTGAATTTTGTTGTTTGTTTGAGTGACAAATGCAATCAGTCCAGTTGTCTTGGAAACATTCATGGGAGGATCACGGAAATTATAAATTCCATATTTGTGATCCATAACCCCTAAATCAATATATCTCCCCCCCCCCCCTCCAAAGCATCAAATCCTTTATCATAAAGGGACATGACAAGAACTCAATAGTTTTCTTTATCTTCTTCTATTGGGAAATCCACAACAATTTTCCACTCAGGATTGATACATGATAGATGTTGGCTATGAAACCATGATGGAATTCAACATCACCATTTCTAGTGATAATGACAACATAATCATCAGAAACATAAATCTTCTCTTCATGAGCATTGCTTAAGGAAGAGAACAAATGATCATCATTTCCATATCATGAGTACATATTGATTTGACTATCCATTCAATCTTGGTGGTGCAGGCATGGAATGCATAGGAAGTGTTAACAAAGGAGGTATAACTTTTAGGAGGTCGATTGGTCGACTATCCATTCGATGCACTACCCTCAAGGTTATTCACCTTTCCTTACAAATCCTTCATCTTCTTCCAACAAATACTCTCTACGTGTCCCACCTTTGCACGGTACCGACAAGTCTCCTTCTTTGTCGATGGAGACTATTCGATTTCCCTTTTTTGATATGTTCTAGTCGATACATTTTGGTCGGTGAATCGTGATATTTCCAAACATATTCTTTAAGGTTTTCCTTGACCTTCATTATCAACAAGTGAGCTTAGTTATTTCAATGAATCTTCCCTTTTTCAAGAAACTTTAGTTTATTCCTAATCAACAAATCACAAAAAGTATTAAAGGTAAAATCCTTACCATATTTCTTGCATGACATCGAATTAGCCCAAAAAGGGGAACATAAGACATAATATTGTGTATTTAAAATCATTAAAGCTAACTCAATGAGTTGTCTATTAACAACAAAAATTTAATCACCTAAGCTCACCTCCCTTACCCACATCATTCATATATCCATTTCCCTAAAAATTTTCCTCCACCTACCCAAAAATATTAGCTACATGACTATATTGGAAAAAAGAATTTATTTTTCTGCACAAATAATCCTTAAAATACAAAAAGAAAAGAAAATTTTCAAAGAAAAATGGGGAAAGTATCAAGAAAGAAAAGAAGAGAGAGAAGGTTATGAATCCTAGTGCCAATACCATGGTATTCCCAAAACCAAGGGTAAATTTATTTCTAGTAAAATTTCCTATAGAAAAAAGGGTGGAGGCCCCCATTTCATATAGTTCTTTTATCCTCATCCAAACTCTACCCATTTTACTCCCAAATCCCTAAGCTACCATCTTTAGCTTGGAACCCCTGTTGAATATTGAGAGTGGAAACTAGTGAGTTTTGAGGTGGAGGACCATTCACTATTGGATACCAGGAGAACCATTCATTGCACAGCTTCAAGGGCCCATTACTCTTTGAGGTAACTTGAAATAAAATGTAAATCCAATTTATGTTAATAATAAAAATAAATCAATTTATTATTTCATTTATGTTCCATGAACGTGTGTGATAGATTTATTGTTTATCATTTACAGTTATTGTTTACCATTTAAATTTGTTATTTACAATTTAATCCTAATTTTTACATTTACGAATAAATATTTACACTTTAGTTTTTCTTTCATTTACGGATCATAGGCCATCGCACTTTAGCTCAAGTTTCTATTTTCATAGTCTACTTTGCATTTTACTAGTTTTTACTCATTCTTTCCACACTTCCTTCACACACTAGTGTTATGAGAGACAATATCTTGTGTTCTCTCTACCTTGCTTCCCTAAGCTGACATAACCCTCTTTTTCATCTATTTGAGTGTGAAAACACTAGAGACAAGTTTGGCAACAATAACTCGGTCGATCCCTACAAATCCCTAGTTGTTTTCAATCTTTGTTTGATTGTGTTTGATTCTTGAATTTTTATTGATTATATCATCTATTTTGCATGTTTTTCAATTTTTTCAGCCTCATAGCTAACTTCTATTATGTAAAACCTGCCTTCCCCATCCCTCAGACCCCCTGCTCAGTCCCTGTTTGATCTGTCTTTTTTTCCTCCAAACTAGTCATAGAGCACTCCTTATGGATGACAATGGGAACCCCAGAGCGCCCCTTTTTTACAATTTAAGTGTGTCCCAAAGAGCTCTTAATCCCTCGACAAGAGAGCCATAAACCATCATTTCCTTTTTTTCGCTCTGTTTATGTTTTGGTACAGTGTGCTACCCAAAACACTTATGTTTCGCAAACAAAAGCGCTCAGATATGGACTTGTAGAACTTTGAACCCTCTATTTAGACTTCCAACCTAATCGTTTTAATTGTTTGAGCAATGATTGTGATAGTTTTTATTCCCCTTTCTTGGTTGTTTGAATCATTTTGAATGACTATTATTACATCATTTGACTTTCTCATTTATTTTAGCAGTAGATGTGTTAGGATATTTAGACACTTAGGACTTAGTTAATATAAACTTAAGTAATATATATGTTAGGTAAAAGTGTGTTTCTTTAGTATGCATTAGTATGCATTTGTAAATATTCTAATCCGACGGTCACGATATGTTCTAGACATAGAGTGATCCGATGGTTCAACTTCTCTTAGATCATACCTACCATTGATATGTGGCTTAACACCTGATTGGTATATGATCTCTATTTAAAGAGCATAAAGGGTCCTTGGCTAGTTGATCAATAATCAGAAGCTCATATGTAACTTTCTTTCTTTTGCATAATAAATTGCTCCAAGTAGCTAATTGGTTGGGGCCGTGGACTGTTTCCCTCTCGAGCATTTTAACCACGTGAAAAACATCGGTGTGTTGATCTATGATTGATTTATGTGAAGTGGTTGCTAAAAGCATTTAGTCTTTTGGGAGTACCCTGTGTACTTGAACATGGAATCAGAGATTTTATGAAGAGCCGCTTTCGGTTTTGATCAAGATCTAGAACCGGTGTTGTCGAAACTTTGAAAGGGTTTCTAGTTATATATTTTATGTGCCATTTTGGATTGTTAGAGTTGTTCCATTTCATCCAGAGCACCATTTCCATTGGGAAATAGTTTTTGTTTCACCAAAAATCATTTCCGTTTGCTCCAGAAACACCCATTTCGGCAAATCTTAAGGTATAATGTTATAGTGACGGATTTGTTTTTTTTTAAATCTCTCATATTTTATCAATTTATTATTAGATCTATTATATTTTAGTTTCAAACTGTTGTTTTACTTGACTGCGTATGCTCTTTGCCGTGCACCTTACGCGATCGCGGCGAATCAGAAACTGTAAGGGAAAGTTTTTTTTCTTGTCTTCTCGGCTAGGTATGCTCTTTGTCGTGCACCTTGTGCGATCACAGCAAATCAGAAACAACGAGAAAACTTGAAAACGTAGACTTTTCGGGTAAGCTAACCAAGATCTGACCCCACTGTGTGGAAAACATTTTTTTTTTTCATTTTTTTTTGTGATTTACAGGAAAAGAAAGCAAGCATGGAAAATGAGAGAGAATAGTAAAAAACAAAACAAAAAAACCTTCCTCTTTCCATACTTTTATGTACTTTTTAAACTTAGCTCACTTGGTCAAAAGTTGCTTTACACCTTGAAAAGTCTTTAGTTCAAGTCTTATCAAGCTACTTTTTAGAACATGCAATTTCTATTTTCAAGTTACTTTATTGTAAAAGTGCATCTCACATAAATAAAATAAAATAAAAAGTGAGTCACTTAAGTCTTTTAATTTATTGCCATACTATTTCAAAGTAACATTATTGTAAAAGTGAACCTCACTTATTCTACAAAAGTGGTTCACTTCAAAGTAAATTTATTGTAAAGTGATTGTCAAAGGTTGATCTTGGGAAGAGGGGGGTTCTTTTTTTTAGTTGGTCAAGTTAATATCTGCCACGTCACTATTGGGGACATCTTCAACATTTTCTTTGATCAAGTATAACTTCATCATCCAGAATCAGTTTTAAGTGTCGTTTTTTTTAAAACCACATATTTTTTTGAGCTCTTTGCATCCAGATAGTTAGTTTTTGTTCTTTGATCCATTGTTTTATAGTATGGCCTCCCCTTTTGATATTATACTTACAATTTCTAACTATTTCTCATGGAAATATCGTATGGAGTATGTTCTATGAAGTAGGGAACTTTTCAGGATAACCTCAGGAAAAAAAACAGAACCCACTGATGATGACAAGAAAATTAAATGGGAAAATAGATGTGATGAAGCTCGTGGACTGATTGGGATGTCAATCTCTATTGAGTTGGGTTTCCACATATCTGAAATTGATGAACCTGATAAAGCTTGGGAAAAGTTGGAATCTGTTTTTGGTAAACACAATGAAATTCGAGGTCATCAACTTGAGAATGAGTTGATTTCCTTGAATCCAAATTATTTTTCATGCATTCAAGACTATTTATCTAAATATAAAACTCTTAGACTATTATGTGCAGAATGCAAGATTAAGAAAGAAGACAAACAATGTATTTATCATATTATTTCCAAACTTGGACTTGCATATTCTGTTTTTGTATCTACATTCTACTCCATGAAAGAATCCTTGACTGCAGCCAACTATTAAGAGCCTAGTCTTGAATCCTTTTGTTATTCCTTAATAAGAGAGCAAGATAATCTCATTCATCTTGGAATAATTAACAATGCAAATACATCTGGGAAAGCCTTATTGTCCCAACAGAAATAAAAGTCCAAGCCTCCCAAGAAACAAAATTTTCGCAATAATAAGCAAAACAACAAGCGTCCCAAACCCTCTCAGTCAGCTCCTTCTTGAAAAAATGACAAAGGATCCAAGAAAAAAGGAAAGAAGACTGAGCGTCATTGCTATTTTTTTCAAAAAGATAATCATGATGAATATAAGTGTTTTAAGAAGATGGTAGCCTTGGAAGCAGCAATGAAGAAGCATCACATCATCCTCGATTCATCTTCACAATATACCTCTCATGGACATGCACTTTGTGCTTCTGGCTACTCTTATACTGCATCTTCTTCTTCTACTTCAATTGAATGGCTCATTGATTATGGATCATCTTATCATATGGATAAGGATAAAGCCATCTTTTCTACTATGCATGAATGTAAAACCAAACAAATATTTGTTGGTGATGATAGATCTCTAAGTGTTGTAGGATCTGGAACAGTTCCAGTATAAAATGGTCATTTCAATGATGTACTATGTGTTCCAAAAATTTCCTGCAATTTGTTATCAGTCTATCAAATTACTCGTTCAGGTGAATGTAACACCGTGACGTTTACACCTCACCAAGTTGTAATTAAGGATTTTAGAAATCTTCAAAATATCCTTGCTACTAGAACTATTGATGTTATTACCAGGTTGTACAAATTTAACAACTTTGGGTCATCACCTTTTCCTTTAGTTTTTGTTACTCATAGTGATAACTTGAGCAAACTTTGGCATGAGCGATTTAGTCACTTAAATTATCACTCATTGCAACAACTATGTAAAGACAATATGGTGACTTGTCTTCCGCTCGTATCTTGCAAGGATGGTGTTTGTTCCAGTTGTGTACTCGAAAAACATCATCGGGATAGTTTTGACAAACATGCCTCTTGGCATGCCTCAGTTCCCTTGGAGCTTGTGCATAGCGACTTGAGTGGCCCTCTTCCATATGCTTCCTTTTCTGGTTTCAAATATTTCTTAACTTTCATTGATGACTACTCCAGATGCACTTGGGTTTACTTCCTAAAACTTAACAGCAAAGTATTTAACATGTTCTTGGCCCATAAGGCCCTTGTTGAAAAACAATCTGGTCATCAAATTATTAAGTTAAGATCTGACAATGGAGGAGAATATGTTAAGAACAATTTCATTACTTTCTACACTAAACAAGGAATCCAACAATAGCACATTATTCCATATACACCACAACAAAATGATATAGCTGAACGAAAGAACCGCCGATCCAATCTAAGGGACTAAGTCTTCAATATTGGGCCGAGGCCATAAATTGTGCAAATTACATAGTTAATCACACACCCACTAAATTTTTACAAGGTATAACACCAGAAGAATCATGGATTAAAATTAAAGCAAATGCAAGTCACTTTCATGTGTTTGGTTGTGAAGCATGGGCTCACATTTCGATGAAAAATGGAAAGCATTGCAGCCTAAAAGTGAAAAGTGCATATTTGTTGGATATTCTGAAGATATAAAAGGTTATAGACTTCTTCAGCCACATTCTCATGATATAATCATTAGAAGAGATGTTAAATTTGATGAAAATATCTTGTCCTGCAAGCCTAACTTGGTGGGTGTGCCATCTTTGGCCTGCGAGCCTAATTCGGAGATTATGCCTTATTCTTCTTATTCTTCTTCTAGCTTCCTTGACAGGTTTCCAACTAAATTTTGGAATGATGATAGTGAGGATGAAAATCCACCTCCACCTACTCATGTTCCTCCAATTGCACCAGCACCAATACTTCCTCGATGGGTCCGTTCAACATGTGAAGCAGCTAGTGATCTTGGTGGTGATCCTAGAGATCAACGTCAAACACATTATCAATTTCAGCGAGCCTCTTCTCTTTTGGCTCAAGTTTCTGAGAATCATGATCCAAAAACGTTTGCATAAGCTTTAGTTAATCCAGATTGGGATGTATATATGGATGAAGAATATCGTTCCTTAATGGCGAACGATACTTGGGATCTTGTTCCTTTTCCAAAAGGAAGAAAACTTGTCAGATGTAAATGGGTCTACAGAACTAAGTATACATCAGATGGAAGTGTTCAAAGACTTAAGGAAAGGTTAGTTGCCAAAGGTTTTTCCCAAGTTGAAGGGATTGACTACAATGAAATCGTTTCCCCTGTAGCAAAAATGAACTCTATCTACCTTGTTCTTTCCCTTCTAGCCTTACATAACTGGGAAGCCCATCAAATGGATGTCAAGTCTACCTTCTTACATGGTGATTTACATGAGAAAATTTACATGGAACAAACTCCTAGATATGTTCAGAATAACTCTAGCCTTGTTTGTCTCAAGAAATCCTTATATGGCCTTAAGCAAGATCCTACAGCTTGGTATGCCAAAATGGATAGCTTTCTCCCTAACACTGGTTTTTCTAGATGTCATTCTAAGCCCAATGTCTATACCAAGAAAGTAGGAAACCATCTCATCATACTTGCTCTTTATGTTGATGAACTTACCCTTATTACTAGTGACCCTAAAATTATAACCCATGTGAAATCCAGTCTTAAGAAAATTTTTGAAATGTCAGACTTAGGACATTTGCATTATTTTCTTGGTCTCCAAGTCTTGCAAACCAAAGAAGGAATATTTTTTTCCCAATCTAAGTATGATTGTGACCTTCTTTGTCGCTTCCACATGGAAGATTGTAAACCAGCCCCTTCTCCATTCTAGTCTAGAGTCAAACTTTCTGCCACTTGTACTTCCCCTGAAGTAGATGCCACCTTCTATCGTCATCTTGTTGGTAGTATTTATACTTGACCCATTCCCATCCTGACCTTTCCTTTGCCATTGGTCGTGTTTCCCGTTATATGCAAACTCCTCATGAAAGTCACTGGAAAGTAGCAAAAAGAATACTTCGATATATTCGAGGTACAATTTAGTTTGGGATTCATTACAGTACAGGGGGGAAACCTTTGTTGGTTGGTTTCACTGATTCAGATTGGGCCGATGATCCTGATGATCGAAAGTATACTGCAGGTTATGTTTTCAATATGGGATCTGGACCTGTCACTTGGGCTTGTAAGAAATAACAAGCTCTTGCTCTTTCTTCAGCAGAAGCAGAATATCGAGCTGCAGTTAATGCTAGTTAGGAAGCTTTATGGCTTTGACAAATCCTTGCAGAGTTTGGATTCGAGCAGCAGCAAACTACTCCACTTTGGTGCGACAATCAAAGTGCCATCAAGCTTGCCAAATATCCATTTCTACATCAGCACAGTAAACACATTGAGCTACACATGCACTTCATAAAAAATCTTGTTCATGATCGTGTTGCTGAAGAGTTCTATTTCCCTACAGATGATCAAGTTACAGACATATTCACCAAGTCTCTTACAGAAGCGAAGTTTTCTAAAATTCGGTCTATGTTAGGAGTTTAGGAATGTGTCCTTAAGGGGGGATAGGCTCTAATGCCTCCTTCCTTCTCCTAATAGTGCCACTTTTGTAAATCCTTCAATCCTATCCCAAGTTGTTCTTAAGGGGGGATGTTACGATATATAGACACTTAGTAGTTATTTAAGATCAAATTGTGTAATATATCCATTAAGTAAAAGTGTGTTTCTTTAGTATGCATTAGTATGCATTTGTAAATATTCTAATCCAACGGTCACGATATGTTCTATACATAGAGTGATCCGATGGTTCAACTTCTCTTAGATCATACCTACCATTGATCTATGGCTTAACACTTGATTGGTATATGATATCTATTTAAAGAGCATAGAGGGTCCCTGGCTAGTTGATCGATTATGAGAAGCTCATATGTAAATTTCTTTTTTTTGCATAATAAATTGCTCCAAGTAGCTATTTGGCTGGGGCCATGGACTGTTTCCCTCTCGAGGGTTTTAACCACATAACAAACATCAGTGTGTTGATCTGTGATCTATTTGTGTGAAGCAGTTGTTGAAGGTGTTCGGTCTTTTGGGAGTACCCTGTGTACCCAAACAAGATGAGCATTCCATTGATGAGATGTTGTTACTTAATGTTCTTTGTAATGAAATAGGATGGTTATTATAGTCTCTTTTTAGTTTAAGTTGCTTATTTCAATAGTTATTTTCAATATATATGTTGGGCTTAGGGTAGACCTGGGTTCTATAATTTTGTTTTCGCACCAACAAAAGACCCACAGTGTTGGCCCTTTCGGAAACAACCTACGAACAGGTTGCAGTCTCACGCCAAACAGCTATGGGATGCCGCAGAATCAGGTTTCTGCAAGCAGAAGAGGGATGTTACTGTACCTTTAGCTTATAACAAATGATAATCATAAAATACAGATCTTTGACATTCACTTATTTAGCTTCGCGGTTAGATAAACAAATAGTGCCTTGCTTAACCCTTTACTGGGAATTCACAGCAAATTTAGTATTTAGCAGTGATCTTACTTATCAGTTATATATTTATCAATGCATAAAGAACATAAAAACTATAGAAAAGAACCACGACACAAGATATAACGTGGTTCACCCCCAGTTTAGGAGCTACGTCCACATAACTGTGTTTTATTCAACTCTTTACAAAAACCACAGTTCTGATCTGCGCACTCAGCTACAGATCCCTTCAATTCCTCAAAGTTGTGCACTAAGCTACAGATCTCTGTGCACACAGCTGCAGATCTTCTTAATCACCCAAAACCCTCTGTGCACACAGCTGCAGAGGTCATCCACGCACATAGCTGGGACTTAACTTTTCTTACAAAATGAGCCTGAGCTTCGCATCAATTCATCTTACATCAAAACCCTAAACTGACTTATTTACAAGAGTGCTTATTTATAGTGCACTTATTACAAAATCGTGGGCTTAAACCATGGGCACCCCGAACCCTAAACCCTGGACTTAAACCATGGGTTTATTACAAAAAGAAGGCTTTTAATCAACCTCGACGCCCCTAAGACTATTTTGAGTCACAACTTCGCTTACAAGCTTCCAAAAAAACCGTGGAGTTACCAAAATTAAGGACCGTTACGGTGCGCGCCCCAACAGGTCCCTAAGACTCACCAGTGTCCCGTCCCGGGACACTCTGCTACTTTCCTGATGGGATAACTTTGTTGGTGAATATAGTGAACTGCTTGTTGAGGCCACACATGATATTGTTGGCTGCTTGCTCCTTCTCCACCAGCTCCTGCAATGCTGCCGTTGATGCTTCTCTATCCTTTTCCTATGCAAATGCATCGTACTCCTTCAGAACTTTGAGTTGGCTGTCCACAACAGTACTCACTTCCAAGGCCTCATTCACAAGGGGCTGCATAGAATTTTCCAGCAGTGTTGCTTTTTTTCTATACGACTCAATCTCCTACTGGATTTCCTTGCTTTGTTTTACCTTAAGCATTTTATGCGTAGGGGGCAGGGTCTTAATTTCCACTTTTACTATGTCCAACTCTGCTTGTCGCTGCTTGATGGTTTCCTGTAGCTTTTGTAATTCAGGGTTTTCCTGCAGTGTTTTCCAAGCGTCGACGCTTTCCTCTAGCATTTTTGCTACGCTGCCCACGATATCTGAGATTTTTGCTGCTGAGACCCGAATGTCTGCGCGGCGCTGCTCTCTGACCTCTGGTGGGATTTTCAGGATAATGTGAAGTTGAAGCTCGGTAATCTGAGCCTCATGCTATGCTTTAAGCTTCGCTATTTCACTATGAGACTACTGTGCGTAGTATTTTAGTTTGGCGATTCTTTTCTCTGGTTCTTCCTCATTCTGGATGTTGAAGTCAGGAAGACTTCGACATGCCTCCTTTGATACTCATGCCAATGTGACCTGCTTATGTTCTGTGTCGCTCTTTCTCTACTCTGCTTCCTCCAACTGTGTTGCAAGGCTATCATTCTACTTCCTGGTATTTTCCGACTGTATTTGTGAGGAGTGGACTCGTGCTTGGATTTCCTTTGAGATAAATGACTGACAGAGATATAATTCCATCATGGACATCTTAGTGTAATCTATTCCAACTATCATGCTCATCTCCACGTGAAATGCTGCGTCGGTTATGATGAGGGCGACACTTGACACTTGTCCCCGGTGTTCTCTAAATGGACATTGTTTTGTGTCTGGCTACGTAGGTACTGGGGCACTACTTGCCACAGTGCCAGTCGCTGATTTTTCTGCTAAATCCTTCAGCTCTGAGATTCGCTTTGCTACGCCGGTGATGGCATCAAGATGCGTGACTGCAAACTCTGACCATTTCTTGGTGAGAACTTCTGTGGATTTCGACAGAGACTCATTAAGCTCCTCACTTGTCAAGGTGGGCTCTTCATCGATATTCTTGTCCTTTGACGCTTTAGTTTTCTTTCGAGACTGAGGTTTGATCACTTCTTCGGCCTCTAGTGACTTGCACTTATCTGGCCGATTAGGGTCTGAGATAGTTTTGACCGACTCCTCTTATTCTCCTTCATCTCCGCCATATCTACCCTGGTCGCTTTCACTCTACTGTGACTCACTTTTCTCTTCGCTATCCTTTGGGGGGTCTTCCTGCTGCTTCTGACTAGGGCCAGCACCCACATTGGTGACCGAAGGGATTGGAATGCTAGGATTTGTTCCTGCGTCCTTCAACCATTCAGCTGGCCACTGCTGAATTACCGCGAGGATGTCTTCTTTGGTCACCACATATGGAAACTTCCAGCATTCCTTCTTCTTATCTGCATGGGCCTGGATGAAGACATTGTGCATGTCAGCCCTGAAGGTGGCCACTCCATCATATTGAGAGAATAGCTCATTACTGAGCTGCGAGGTCTTTACAATCTCATATGAGATACTCATGGCATAAAAGGTGAACACAGTGTTCGTCATCTACTGGGATGCTTTGTCCTATGACACCCAGAGTGATGCGTACCTCGCTGCACCTGGCATGCTTGGAGGTACGTCAATAAACTGCACCTCGGTGGGATCTTTCCACCCGATCAGAGCAATAAGAACGATCAGCCATGAATAGTGAAAGGGTCTACCTTTTTCCTGCACGTCACGGGCATCTTCAAGAAATTCCTTAGCGATGTATGCTGCCCAGTTGTAAATGTATCCTTCCACACAGTTCGCAACAATACTTACAATTGGGGCAGGTACTTCGTTTGGTTTGAACGTTCGCATTAGCTTGTAGGCTAAGAGCTCTGCAGTGAATTGAATGTTTTGATGCTGAATGACCGAGGTTTGATACCCTCGCTTCCCTTTCGTTAGCTCGGAGCATTCCTTCATGCTATGTGCTAGCTTCACATCTTCATGTTTTCCCAAAAATTCAATGCTAGGGTCAGGCCCTTCCTTCAGCAGGCCTGTAATCCGGTGAATGAGTTCTCCATTGATAGCAATTTTTTGGTTTCCGAGCCATAGGCACCCATCATGCACCAACGCCAATAATTGTTTGACCACCATGGTTACCTGTGTGCTACGACTGAAGTGGGGCACATCAAGCATCTTCAACAAACCAGCTTTGTCCAAGCCAGTAGCCCACTGTTTCACTTCTAATAATGTCACTCCAGTATCCTGATAGCAGACAGAGTGTAAGTATGTCCCAGGTGTGAATTGTGGAAATTTCCCCTGATCATTTGTATCGTGGTCGGTGTACTTGAGCCGGTCTATTTTCCCTGTCATTGTCCCGACCAGATGCACACCCGGTGGCAGCGAAGTGGTGTGTAATGTGAACTTCTTCATCCGTCGAGGGAGCTGAATGCCTGGTCGAACTGGAAGAATATATGGTGGACATTGCAGGGAAATGTTCTCATCCTCTTCAAGTGGGACCTCTGCTGAGCCGGACGGATTCATCTCTGGATCCTTCTGTGTTTTCCCTGATTGCTTGTGTCTGTCTCCGTTCCGCTTAGAACGAACTTCGGGATTAATTTTTTTCCTGGTAGAGCATGTCTGCATTGGCTGGGTCGGTGCTGGGGGAGTCTCTCCGTGAGGTGCAGACGCAGGTGGGTGGCTGAAAAGGTGCGGCAGACCCTCTTGTTCAAATTCTCTCACTAACTTCTGAAGCTTTCTATCAGCTGACATGGACGCAATTGTAAAACTCAAGAAAATGTAAAATGCCAACGTCGCGGGTGTGGGTGTCTTCTTATAGAATCCATCCACGACATATTTCATAACTGTTCATTGATGACACCAAATCTGACAGAGATCTTGTCCAAACGGCGGTAGATTTTCCAAGATCTCATTAATACACGCAGTTAATACAGGTAGCATACCGTCGCCTCCAATTTTGATTTCTTCCAATGGTCATATTTTAAGCTTCGACACATCTTTTCTTCTTTGGCACAAGTAGTGACTCTAGCTGCGCCAAAATAAGGACATTCGACATTTCCTGATACTAGCTTCAACCTGGCTTCGAGGTTCAACCCATAAAAGAATTTTTTCCACCACCTCAATGATTCCTTTCATTTTTGAGAGCCCTGTCAGAGATAGGTCCTGATATTCATGGAGAAGTTGGGTCACTTTGCTCACCATTTCGTCATCCCAATAATCTCCAATGGTAGCATACTTAGGGTTTTCTTCTGACCCAATGTTTACGGTCCGCGTCTTCAGGGACTGAGTCACTTCAGGTGCTTCAACTGCTGGTCCATGTACTTCACAGTGTCCTTCTGACTCAGGAATGTTAATGTTGCGTGGATCATCATCCTCGTCAATTGTGAGGTTATAACATTCTATTGCATTAGCTTCTTGTTCCTTTCAATCAGGTTGGTATTATACTATTTCTTGATCATCAAATACTTTAGTATGGATTAACCTAATAGTTGCATCCAAAGCAAGACAAACCTCATTAATAGAAATTGTCAGCACAAAACTATCAACAAGACTATCCCAACTTATAGTACCATGGCGAAGCTCAACCTCCGCATACCATTTCTTTGCTATAGGTTCTATGGTGTGCACAAACCTATGTACCCATTCTTCATGAGGTACATGCTTCAATGCTTCGTAGCATTGCTCCAAATGTCCCTGAGGACTTGTCTTACCATTAAACCTTCTTTGCACCTCTTGAGGTTGGTCCCTAAATCTTAGGCCAAGGGACTTCTCGCACGCTTGCCAACTATGAATGTACTTTTTATGACCATTCCACCATCTAGCTGCTGTGGCTCTAAATGCTGAATCTAGAGTTTCCATTTTCTGTGAATCTGGTACCTGCTCTGAGAATTGCACAATAAACTCTTATGGGTATGTCGAACCATAAAAAATAGGTAAGGTCGTTGTCTGTGAACTAAGCCATCTGAGAGACTTGGAAATTCTTGCACATCGATGTCCATGTAGCTCATACAGTCTATTCTACCAATTCTCTAGGTCGTCATCTGAATCCGTCATGCAGGAGCTGTCATACTGCCAATCCATGATACCTTCGGCAGTAGGATCAACATAATCTTCTTCCTTTGCTGTGATATTGTATATATGGTCCACAACATCCTGGTCTTTATCTCTTACTGGCTCGGTGTATCTCTCTCCTTGAGAAGGATCCAATGGTACTATGACTCTCAGTCCTTTCCCTTCGAAAGTCATCTGCCTCTTCTTCAGGTTCATTACTACATCATTATCTATTGTCAATTCAATGCCTAGCATTGCTGGATAGGGGTTGTTGTCATCAATTATTTCAATTACCTCAAAGTCTACTAAGGTACTGACTCCATCAATATCTACTAATACACTAGGGAGTCTTCCTAGGGGCACAATATTCTGATTATATGCTAATCTTAGCTGTATAGGGGACCATTCCAGAGTAGGTTTTCCCATTTGTTCCCATGTCTTCTTAGTTAAGACTTTTACTTCTGATCCTAGGTCCAAGATGACATTAGTCATGTCATATTCTCCTATTTGAGCATTAAATCTCATCTCCCTGCCAGTTCTTTTGACTCTATGAACAATTTTTTCCTTATTAGAACTTCGCTGATGTTCGCAAGAAGAAATAACTTTCTGCAACTCATTTAAAGCATTCTGATTTCTTAAGAGCTTCATACAACTTTGTAAAAAGGAGAACAGTGTACTTACTTTATCCATCGAAGCTTCTTGCGACTGCAACTGCTGCTGAGGTTGTTGCACATGTGCTACTGATGTGTTGGGGTTAGCAAAGTCTCTCTTGGCTTCCATAAATGTCTATTTTTCTCTTTCGACATCAAATGCTGGGATTTTTTCTGGGGCCTTACGGACCCAAGCCTCGGCATGTTGTTTCTCTTTGTTCTGCACTTCCATCGTAGCTCCACTCCTGGTAACAACATTGATGGCTGGGACAGGTCATTTCTCCACAGCAATCAGCTGAATATTCTTAGTAGGGGCACTATTTCTTTCTTGATTCTTGGCTATCAGCTGCGGGCATCGCTCAATCACATGGTCGATAGCTCTACAATATCGACATGTCGTAGTTGGGTTCTGACAGTCTCTAGCTAGATGTTCTTCCTGGTTAAAGTTATAGCACACAACCTGGCCTCGTCCTCTGCCATCCATACCACCACGACCACGACCTCCGAAATTTTTGCGACCTGATGTACTACCATGGTAACCATATCCATCATTGCCTTTTCCATCATTTTGTACCTAATAAGCATCATAAGTTCGTTCTCTCATAAGGTCAAAGCTGCGACACTCATCTTCGTTGTGTCCCACTAACTTACAGAACTTGCAATAAGGGTTCTTAGGGACTTGCACATACCTCTGTAGGAGATAGCAGTCTTCAGGTCGATGTTGGTCAGTTGTCCTACAGATTTCACAATATAGAACACTAGGGTTGAATGGGTTTGGTGCACCAGAATTTAGGTAATTCCTTACCGCGGGACACTGTTCCTTGTCATGACCCTCTATTTAACATCGTGTACACCAAAGCTCTCCAGAGCCATCGCTGCCAACTGCGCTTGTATTTGAGCGATACCAGAATTATCTTCGACAGGGGCTATTTCAAGCTCATAGCGATTTCCACAACCTCCTGCTGATTTGCAACCTTCTGTTGCATGAGTGGAGTCCTGATGTGCGGTAACAAAGCTGCAATGAACCATTCCTTATGCCGTGCTGGTCCAATAGTGAAACTGACTTGATCTAGTAGAACTTTGAACCTCTGATCAAAGTCCCACACGGATTCTCCTCGCTGCTACTGAATTTCCTTTAGTTCAGTGATACACTGTGAATCTGATTTAGGCTTCTTAAATTCCTTTATCATTGCTGCTTTTATATCATCCAAGACATGGTTCTGAGTACTAGAAAAATTCATGAACCAGGTCAAAGCGCGGTCTCTAAAATAAGTAACCAGATGTGCTCTTCTTGTATCTTGATCTGTAATGTTCTTAGCATTCCACACTGCTTCACATAAGAACCAGAACCGTTC
>LPNX011087197.1:3069-16684 GCA_001517045.1 Pseudotsuga menziesii | reverse complement strand
GGGGGGGGGGGGGGGGGGGGGGGGGGGGGGGGGACTTACTGGGGTAGACTGACCTGTGACAGGAATACTCAGGCTAGGGTTACTTTCAGATTGCGACGGGTTCTCACAGATAATAGGTCTTTGCTGCGGGGTTACCGGAGGATTTCCAACAGAAGGGGTTTCTTCAGGCTCTGAGGCTGCTGGACTTACAGGGTTAGACCCAGTATTCTGACCTAGGGTATAGAACTCAAAATTTCTCTTCTACCTTTTGCCACTTCGCAGCAAACCACTTTGCTCATAGAAGGTACTTTCACTTGCAAACATAGGTTAGTAATACTAAATCTAACAGTCTGATTCAATGAGCAATATACATTTTTCAGCCAATATCATTTTAATTCTCAAACTAAATGAATTCAAGTACTTACCCCTTGGTCCTTTGAAAAACTTTCATTCGGCTTCACTAAAGGACGTACTTGTGTCAATGGCGAACTCCGTCACAAATGCTTCAAGGGTTCGCGTTGTCCAGAAATCAACAGCTCGGGATATCTCGTTGTTCACCCTTTTCAATATATTAATTCTTGCGGGGGTCCACTTAGGAAACTGACCTTCTTGTAGGTTCTTCCTTCTCTCTGTTAACCTGGATAACCACTGGTGCAACTCTATGTGGATACTACCAAAGAAAATTTCTTAAACATCAGAAAAAACGTACCTTTGTAAAAAATCGTTTGAACTACGACGCGGATCTTTGTTCTCTTGTATAGCAAATTTCATATAAGTCTCTTCAATCCAATCACCGATTTATTTCACTGAGGGTATCCAAAACATAGCCCTCGAGGTACGACGTAAATCCCTCTTGAGCAGATACTGAGTTAAACTAGCAATGGAACCAATTTGTTGGGCTTAGGGTAGACCCGGGTTCTATACTTTTGTCTTCGCACCAACAAAATACCCACAGTGTTGTCCCTTTCGGCAACAACCTGTGAACAGGTTGCAGTCTCACCCGAAACAGCTATGGGGTGCTGCAGAATTAGGTTTCTGCAAGAAGAAGAGGGATGTTACTGTACCTTTAGCTTCTAACAAATGATAATCATAAAATACAGAGCTTTGACATTCACATATTTAGCTTCGCGGTTAGATAAACAAACAGTGCCTTGCTTAACCCTTTACTAGGAATTCACAGCGAAGTTAGTATTTAGCAGTGATCTTACTTATCAGTTATATATTTATCAATGCATAAAGAACATAACAACACAAAAGAACCACGACACAAGATATAACGTGGTTCACCCCCAGTTTAGGGGCTACGTCCACAGAACTGTGTTTTATTCAACTCTTTACAAAAACCACAGTTCTGATCTGTGCACTCAGCTGCAGATCCCTTCAATTCCTCAAAGCTGTGCACTAAGCTACAGATCTCTATGCACACAGTTTCAGATCTTCTTAATCACCCAAAACCCTCTGTGCACACAGTTGGGACTTAACCTTTCTTACAAAATGAGCCTTAGCTTTGCATCAATTCATCTTACATCAAAAGCCTAAACTGACTTCTTTACAAGAGTGCTTATTTATAGTGCACTTATTACAAAACCATGGGCTTAAACCATGGGCACCCCGAACCCTAAACCCTAGACTTAAACCATGGGTTTATTACAAAAAGAAGGCTTTTACTCAACCCCGACACTCCTAAGACTATTTTGAGTCGCAACTCCACTTACAAGCTTCCACAAAAACTGCGGAGTTACCAAAATTAAGGACCATTAAGGTACGCACCCCGGCAATATATCAGGATTGTTCACACCACTTGTGCACCCAATTGAACACACATTTAATCCCAATTGGGGACCCAAAACAATCTTGTACCTTGGTAGGGACCTACGGGTAGGAATCCAAATAACCTTGTTTTTCCATTCACATCTAAGACATAGTTTCTTAGTCTTAAGGTACCAAAATCCCCTAGTATTTTTTGGCACCATTTTGAATAGTTTGTTGGAAGGCCTCTCCATTAGGAGGGAATGTCTCAATATGAGTTATAGAATTCTAGGTAGAATGTCACTCTGCACTTATTTTGGAAGGATACCTACTTGTGGGTTTCATTGAATTGACCATCCCCCTTATTGGTGGTGCAACAACCCAAGGAATAACATAGCAGATTTACCTCTCTGGATTTTCCATGAATGGGGTGGCTTAGTTTCCATTCTTATAGGTCTCTTTTACTCACGATCCCTCTCAGTAGAGTGATATCCCTTAGCCACTTTGTTCTTCCAGGCTGTATTGTGTAATTGTGGAGTTCATCGCCTCGTAGAGGATACAATTTGTGATGGATTCCATCTATTTAGTTAGGTGTTTCAATATTATCATACCTCATAGATTATTGAGTATTTTTGTTTATATGTAGTTTTACTTGTTTTATTTCTTGTTTTTTTTCACTACTCGCCTGCTATGACATGAGATTGTAGTAGAGTTTTAGAGCTTGTTGTTGTCCTGAGTGTTACTTTTTTTTAGATATTTCCCTTTTAACACATGAATGTAGTTGGATTTTGGAGTGTTTTATAGCCCCATCCACACTTACGTCACTTCACCAACATTACTCCTCCTAGTTACTCTCGCAAGATTCGAGGGTAGTCACCAAAGTTTGGCGCTTTGGACAATTTTCATTGCACCCCTATCTCGAATCATCCACTGTCACCAACATTCTTATTTGAGAGAGTTTCATTTGATATCGATCCTTATCACTCAAATATCTTTCCCAGACATAGCCCCATGGCTAGTCACATCCCTCCATCAAGTAGTGTAATCCCTAACCCCTTCACTAACACGGCATAGCTGAAGGAGGTTTAGGTGGAGGACCTACCTCTCCTATTGGCAGCATTAATACCAGCCACATTATTATGGGAAACCAAAGAGTTAGGATTCCTCTCACTAGAAAAATCCCTTCAAGGAATATCATCACTATTTCCCCTCTCATGGGGAACATACCTTCTATCCATACTGTCGTAGGGAACACACCCTATACGAACCATCCACCTAGAAAACCCCCTTCCACAAACTTGATACTTGGGAACCCACCAAATGTGAACATTCCTATAAGGAATCAAACTATTGGACCTTCTGACATGGGGAACCCATACATAATTTATTTTTTGATGGGAAATCCTTCCTCCAACAATCCCTATGTTGGAAATCCCCTTGTCGAGAACCCTCATCTAGGGAACCCCCCCTTTAATTTACCTCCACATGGATCCCTTATATCTAGGAGCCTTCCCTTCATGGATAGTGTTAATATTATTGACATGGCATGGTTTACCAATGATCCCATTAGACTTGATCCTACATGGATCCCAATGCCTACGAAACGCCCTTCAGATATCCCTAAGTTCAATGTGAAGGATGGAGAATATATCTATATGCACATCATTTCCTTCAACCTATGGTGTTATTTGAACTCCATAGCTGATGAATTAGTTAGAATACACGTCCTCCAAATAAATTTCACTTGCATTGTGGCCAAGTGGAACATCGACCATCCTCATGGAGCCCACTCCACTTTCACATCGCTAGCCTCCATGTTTTTGTAGTTATTCTAGATTCCTATGAGATATCACATCGGTGTTGAAATCCTTTTTTTTTGCTGACAGACTACTACTACCCATATCATAGACCAAATCCATGAATGACATAGAAAACATAGTTCATGCGAAATAAAGATAGATTATAGGATCTTCCTCGACTAGATTTTTATGTCCCTAATCTTTTCCATTGATAAGGATGTCACCTTTAAACATCCATAGACGGAAGAGGAGGATATCATTAAATTCTATCAGTTCAACTTGGTTTACACCCAATCAATTTACCTATACACCATTTTACTGAATGCCCCTAATGAAGATTCCACATGAAAATACCCACTGGAGGAATCACACACCAGAGATGAAATCATTGGTTCTATCACATATATCATTCAAACTTATGCACATATCCCTCCTATGTTGAATCCTACTAATGATAATTGCTTCAGTGCCACACCAATGATCATGGAGCCCTTCCCTATCCCAATTTATGGTACTAATACTTCTCATCCAACCTCCAATTATGGAGCCACACCCTTATATGTACCTTTGGCACCGACCCATTAGGTCCATGACCCACCTTACCCAGGAGCATCCTATGGGACCTATCCTCAAGGACATGCTTTTCCTCCAAAAATCAATCATTATTATCCTTTTCCAAACCCCCATTCAACCACCACTGCATCGACACCCTTGCATGCTCCTCTCGCACCACTGTGACAAGTGTATGATGAACATAACCCAAAACACCTTCCACCATCCCTTAATAACCAAAATAAGAAAATTACTTTGACATGAGGTAGGGATCATGGAAATAATCAATGCTAGGGAGGGGGTTTACCACCTCCTAATCCCCCAATAAATAATTAATCTAATCCTGCCAACCAATACTCTAATCGATCACTGAGGCAAGGAAATAACCCATAGTTAAGGACTATCTTCCTGTGTTCTTTATGTAATGTATGCATACACTACACACATCATTTTCCACACTTATCCCAATCCTGTCAACTTTTATATGAGGCTAACCGTTGTGATACTACAATTTTCCCTTAGGTGCACCCTCCTCCACATCAATTGTCCTAGCCTCCTATGGTGTTTCAAAAATATTTTCCTACTCAAGGGGTGGTCATAGCACAACCCAATGACACAGTATGTCACATATTCAAGTCTACCCCTGGACTAGACAATGCAACATTTATTTACATTTTATGTTGATGTCAACCTTTAGAGTCCATATAACCAGTACGGTTTGGTTAGAAAGACCATTAAAACCAGTAAGGACATTAAATCCACCCCTTTGGATTGGTCCTTGCAACTACCTATACCTCCGACTAGTGGTAAACCTAAAGTCCCTAAGTTTAACTTACATCACATCGCAAACAACCCTAATGCTCGAACCTCTCCCAATTACAACATTGTAGATGATTTGGCCCAGACCCCTACTACCATGTTGACCTTGGAAGTTATTAGGAACTTCCCAACACAACGAAAATACTTTCCAGATTCTCCTAGTTTCATTTATTTTATCTGAAATAAATAGTCCTTGATCCAATCAAAGGAAATAGGTTCCAGAGAGATCAACTCTTTCTCTACTTGAATTACTTTACCTTTATTTATGTTGTTGATAAGAGTCTTTATCTTGTTCGAGATGGCATGAGGATAGTCTATCCCACTTGTATGAAAGTGAATCTCCCTTGATATATAGGTTGTGATAACGCATACAGCTTCATCCTTCTTAATGTTGATGAAAAATTAGCATCAAAATCCATCGGATCAATAATAACAGCATTCGTGAAATTCCACAGTCCTTTTCTTTTCTACAAGGTATGCATATATGTATCCCAATTTTCATAATTATGTCCATTTACAACAAAATGTTATACCATGGAATTTATCCTTCTAATCTAATAGGTATGATCAAATTTCAAGAAGAGGTATTATTGGAAATATCTTCCCCCAGAGTTAACCAACCCTAGATTCAACTCATCATTATTTGTAGACAACTTGGCTAAGCCAAAAACATCATTCTAACACCATGTTGAGTAACCTCTTAATATTGAACTATGGAAGAGAAATGTAAATAAGGGATCGATATTCCAAAGAAAATGTGGTGTCTAAAAACATTGTTATAGCACATAAGTAAAACACACCATGATAATAACATCACAATGTATAATGAGTATGAAATACATCTCAAATTTCTACCATTATGTTGGACAACTCATATGGTCTCCCTTTTATAGTTTCTACATATAACCAACTTCCTAGAAGTGAGCAGTATTTTCTCCACAAATGTGGATCACGGGTCCTATCCATTTCTATAGATTCCACAACATCCCAAAGTTTAGTTGGTTGTTGTAGTCACACCGCCCATGGTATTTTTGACCTTTCATTTGTCTAAGCAACTAACTATTAGTCATTCCATCCATGTTCCTATTTGGGCCTCTAGTTGATCTCCACATTAGTCATCTGTCATCTAATGACTGTTTGTCTCCAAAAGATATAGAGGTGTGATGAACCATCAATACTGTAGGTTCAAACATCTACAAGTAATGTTTTCATTGGAGGGAGTATATTTGGATTTTAGGAAAACACATTTCTATTCTTTTGGTGAAGGAACCTGTTAAGTACCTATATAGGCCAATATTTCAAATTATTTGAATTCAAGGAGTTATAATGCTTCGTAGTTTGGAAAAGGATAATGTGTGATTCAAGAAGTGAGAAATTAATGTGATGGTTCAAGTTCAATCTTGGATAGTGTCAATTCAAAAAATTTCATTCCATTATTTTCTTTAAAGGAGGGTGATTGTGGACTTAAACCTTCAACTAGGGCATGGGAAATTGACTTTAAATAGGGATACATTGCCAATGCTTGAGAAATATTCATTACAAGGGTATCCTTGAAACTTTATCCTTGATGATTGTGCTAGGACTTCCGGGTCTACATTAATTTATGATGATTCCAAGGAGGACAATCCTACTATTTTGAGTCTTTCAATGCCTTGGTATAGAAAACAAGGAAATACCAGAGTGTAAGTTACAAAATTCATTGAACAATTAGATCAAAATGATGCAATTGTGAAACTTACACTTACACTTGAGGCACCATGTGTATGAAGTATGTACATTACATTACATGGAATGAAATTTTTTAATACATTGACTCTTTTTTTGGTCATATCATCATTGTTGTGGATGAATTGTATGCTACACAATCTTGTGTCATTTTAGATGTTGTTCTATCATAGATTAATTAACTGGTTATCCTAGTTATTATGAAATCCAGGGCACGGATATTTTACTATTAGAAGATACATAAACACATGGCCATTTCACTTACATAAAAAAACAAGAAACAACTCAATGTCAATGGACAATATTTCATCAATTTCCAAGATTCAAACATAAGACTCTAAATTGAAGGATATCCTTTTTGTTGGGAGAATTGGATGGATGTATGAATATATTTTGGAATGAGGTCAAGTTTCTTATTATATGCATCCTTGTTCCTAAATAATAGGAAATAAAATTCAAAGATTAGAGTTGGAAATGCACTAGCATGTAGAAGATTGAGGGCCATTTCATAAATCAAATTGTCTCACTAGAAAAAAAACAAATATGAAGCAAACTAAGTGCCAATTTCGTGAAGTAAACTACAAAAAAAACCAGAATTTCTCATTTTTATGTTTTAGTTTCACATCATTTATAATCTGATTTAAAAAAAATGTAAGTGTATTGATTCACATTAGTGTTTTATCAAAAGAAGATTTATCCATGACATACTAGTCAGTTCTACCATGGTTTATTAGTTAGTCAACAAGAGTTGGTGGTTAAAGCTTGGTAGAGGCCAAACCAATCCTAATAAAGTGAAATTTTTATTTTAAAAGTGTGATTCCCTAGATCAATGCTTGTGATAGTGATTATTTGAATCAAATTATATCATTATTCTCAAGAGTCAAATGCTAAACATCAAATGAAAGAGTTCCTTTCCAAAGACTATGAATTAATGATTCAAAATTTTCAAATGTTAAATCAAGCATCAATCCATTCTCTCTCAAACCAAAGTATATTTTTAGGGCACATGAAAAGAACCAATTCATAAAAAACACTTCTCATAGTTTGTTTATTTCACGGCTAGGGAGAGGATGATAATGAGTTATTGATATTTATACAACATTTTGATAAAAATATAAGTATATTGGATATCATCACTAAGTTAAAGAACATTTCTCCATGACATACTAGGTAGTTTTTCAAGGGTTTATTACTTAGTCAACAACAATTGGTTGTAAAATATCAGTAGAGGACAAGATAAATCCTATTAGACTGAATTTTTTATTTTATAATTATGATTCTCTATACCCATGCTTGTGTTAGTTATTTTTAAAATCATAGTATATGCTTTGTCTCGGGAGTCAAATCTCGGACATCAAAGGAAAGAATTATTTCCTAAAGTCTCTGAATTAATGATTTAAAATTTTCAAATTTTAAATCAAGCCCCAATCCATTCTCTCATATACCATCATATATTTTTAGGGTACATAAAATGCAACTGTTCATAAATGACACTTGTCATAGCTGCTAGGATTTCATGGGTAGGGTAGAGCATGACAATGATTTTATTCCCTAGCATTGCTATTTAGAAATAATTATGAGGATCCACACATAAACCTGTAGCTAGGGTTTTCACCCTAGCTTGTGCTGATGAGCACCTACTAAGGAATCTGGAATCCTTAGTAGCAGTTCAATGATGTGTATGAATTAAATAAAGATAAACTGAAATAAAGACTAATCTAAATACGTTCTTGAAGCTAAAGCAGTAAAAAGTAAATAACACGAAGCAAAAACAGTAAATAATGAATAATGATTTTTATTGATGTTACCTCCAATGAGGAGGTTGATGGAGTCCGTTGCGCTGGTCCGATGTCGGTGGCTTCGAGCTCCAAGATGCTTCTTCTCCTTCTCCGGTGGTGGAAATGGGCCAAAAAGAGTTCTCAATGGTGAAAGTAGCTTGATGGTAAGCTAGGGTTTCGAGAATAATTTCGGCAGAGACAGGATGCTTATGATAATGGATGTGAAATGAGGGGTCTCCACCACTTATTTATAGTTTTTTAGTGGTGGAATGCTAGCCCATGGTTTTTGGAAACCATGTGGTTTAGGGCCGCTTGTTTAGGGTTTTTGTTGTTTTAGGGTTTTCCTCCTTTTTCCTCATTAGTTTTATTCCTTTTCTTCCCTTTTGGGGATTCTTGCTATTTTTAGAGGAATTTTGGTTATTTTTGGAGGAAAAAGGGGTTTTTTGGCCTTTTGGAGGCTTTTTAGTGGGATTTTCAGGGAAATATGGTAGGCAAATGGACGAATGAGCCATGAAATGGGGTAGATGAGGTAGTTAACCATTTTTGGGTGTTAACAGATTGCCCCCTGATGTGCGAGGGTAGGAGCTCATCGTATGGCCGATGGACATCATGAGTCATATTTGGTTTGTCTTGTGGTGATGGAGAAGAGAAGGAAGCAGCTGAAGTCCGGGACACCGATCTCGAACCACCTGCAAGGACTGAAAAGTACATAACCTCAATAATGGATGAGGGATCATCTGATAATATGGACGAGGTGGGCATTCCCATGCTCGTATCAGAATATAATATAGCAATATAAATGGTCCTCAAATACTGGATGAGGAAAAATCTCAATAGATAGACGAGGCGGGCATACCCATGCTCGTATCAAGATACATGAAAATAACTGTGAGCCCCGAAAAGAGGGACCTGTAGGATACATAGGAACTGCTGTATAGATCATAAGTGTCCAGAGGGGACACAAATCTGGAACATACTCTTGAGCTGACTATGTCTGAGCGGAACAACTGAAACACTGGAATGATAGCAGTGCTACTGAATGTGGTACCAAAGGCACTGGTGAGCTGCTGGATTAGAGTGACCAGGGTCATGCTCACAATGGTACACTGAACTGGAACTGAACTGGGTACTCAAGGAAGCATAGAATGGGATGGCTTCTGAATACAATCGCCAACGCAGCCCGGACATCCACGGGAACATATAACTGGGTGTTCCGAAGTGACTCACCAATGTGCTAGATTCGGGGGAAATCCGGGGTCTTCGACAAACAACGGAAGTGATATATATCCTGTGCGATTCCCAACGATGCGAATAAGGTACTGAAGTCGAGCATGTGAGAAAAAACCATTCGGAGAGGCAATGATGACTCCTCTCAAAATGGTCCATAGGCACTCACCACAGATGGTGATGGGTCCAAGGCGCAGGGGCCTCTGGGTCTATCCTCTGGAATAGAGGGGCTGTCGTCGACATAGGGAGACCTGCAACTATCAAGCCAATGATGTTTCCTTGACTGGAGCGCGAGGTGTAAAGCCGAAAGGTGATAGTGATGATGTCAGGAGTGAGAAACTGGGGGGGAATAACTGGGCAAGTAGAGTAGGTGGACTCAAACTTCCTTTGTTCAGAGTATGATGGCGGGGATGATCGGGCAGCATATGAAACTGACTGGGGGTAAGGAATCATATCGGTATAGCATCTGAGGGTGAATGGGCCGAGGGAGACTCAAGCTGTGGTCAGAATGGTAGGAGACTGCAGAATACTCTGAACAAAGGCGACCTGATTGGGGGTGCTGCCGAGATGATCGATCAGAGCGCCAAAAGGCGCGGGGGGAGTGCTTCATGGGTTAGGGACCTTGAAGGAGTGTGGATATGAAATGGTACTGTCCGATGGATTTTACGAGCCCAGGACAGTTCATGTTCGTGGTTGCTTTCAATTTTACGGAGTCTGAAAGCAAATAAGAAGACTCTGAAAGAATGAAATGGCACTGTCATGTGGATTTTGCGAGCCCATGATAGTTCATGCTCGTGGTTGCTTTCAATTTTACGGAGTCTGAAAGCAAATAAGAAGACTCTGAAAGAATGAAATGGCACTGTCATGTGGATTTTGCGAGCCCATGACAGTTAATGCTCATGGTTGCTTTCATATTTAAGGAGTCTGAAAGCAAATAAGAAGACTCTGTATTGATGGAAGGGTCAGGCAAGGAGGAAGTGTTCAATTAGGGGACATTTATGATGATCAGAGCTGAGGGAGGGGGGTGAACACTGGTGGATCTCCTTGTAGGGTGGATGGATGGTGGAAAAATAACGAGACCTTTGCAGTATGACAGGAGTGAATGGATCATGTAAAAAGTGTGGAACGACCATACTGCGGCCGATGTGGCGCGCATAGCCGAGGCGACTATGAGGGTCTAAAAAATGGGTAAAAAATGATGTAGTCAAAAAGATGCAACGAGGTGACCATTGTGAAGGTCTCGTCGTGCTGGTTCCAATGGTGGAAACGGTTCGGAAAACGGACTCCGTATGGGTTCGAAATGGCCAAACAAGGAAAGGGTCAATGGGCTATAAATAGTAAGTGGGCCCAATATGACACGTCATTTGTACTATTCCCATTTCGTACACGATCGAAGTGTACCAGAGCTTACGTGGGATTTTTGGACGATCTGACCGGCGGTTTCGAGATGCGGTACTCAGAACATGTATAGTTCTGAACATGTATTTTTTGACTTGTATATATATATATATATGCACATGGATGCACATTGTTTGATGATGTTGTCTCATTTGTATGCACGTGGATGCGCTTTATGATTTGTTTGATACTGCATGTGGATGCAAGTAGTCTAGGCTGTTAGGCACGTGGAGGCCCCTTTTTGAGATGATATGATGTATGTATGACTAGGCACGTGGATGCCCCTATGGATGCAAATGTCATTGTGATGGTTTATGTTTTATGTATGCAAATGTTGATGCAATGCCGTGTTTTTGGTTTTTTGTATATTTGGATGATATGCTATGGGGTAATGATGCATGATGGAGGTGTTACATAGTGTGATGGATATGCCAGTCTAGGATATTGTTCGCCATTTGGTCTGCGACACTATTGTAAGCTCTTGGGACATGTGTGAAGGTAATGGATTCGAACTGTCGGCTAAGTTGTTTTGTACGCAGGAATTTTCTAAATAGGAAGGGATCACGCACCTGGTAGCAGTTGTTGAGCTGGGAGACAAGAAGCTGGGAGTCCAAGAACACATGAAGGTGACGTATGCCCATCTGGAGGGCAGCAGTTAGGAGACCGGTCACAGCATCATACTCCGCCTGGTTATTGGTGGCAGGGCTGATACATATTCCGTCAAGGTGGATGTGTTCATTGGAAGGGGAGTATAAGACCCATGCTGCAGAAGCTAGGTTGGGAGACCAGCGGCTGGCACCATCAGCGAAGCCAATGTAACAAGGTGGAAGAGGATCCATCTGTGGGCATGCAAAAATGCAATAAATGTGAGATTGTGGTCAAAAACGGTGAAAAACAAAAAGAAAGCAAACTGTGCAAAGGCGGACCAATGAGGTCGCAGTTTCGGTTATGGGTAGAAACGTTTCAGATACAACCCATTCCGAGGGTTGGAGAAGGGTCGTCCTTCAAAGTCTGCTAAAATGTATGCCCCCTTGCCGAGGCAAGTTTGCACAATGTAAGGGCCTTGCCACATGGACTCGAATTTTCCTTTACCAGTTTTGTCGTGGGCTTGGTCATAGGCGAGGACGAGGTCCCCTTCATGGAAAGTTCGAGGGTGAACATGTTTGTCGTAATGGGCTTTGGAGCGGGTTTTGGCAGCTTCGATATTTTGGAGAGTGGCACGACGATCTTCATCGGCTTGTTCGAGGGATAGCAGACGTTGCTCAAGGGGGGAGGTATCGGGGAGAAGCTCAACAGCGATGTGTAAGGCAGGTATCTGACACTCAATGGGGAGGACAGACTCTACACCGTGAACTAAATGCAATGGGGTAAAACCAGTGGCGGTCTTGGTTGATGTACGGTAAGCCCATAAAGCAGGAAATAGCATATGATGCCAATTGGACTTATGCCGATCAACTGTGCGTTGGAGTATGGTTTTCAGGATTTTGTTAACTGCTTCTACTTGGCCATTCCCTTGGGGGTATTATGCCGAGGAAAATTGGTGTTCGAACTTAAGGAGGGTGGACAACTCGCGCCACACACAATCTTCAAAATGTGAGCCATGGTCAGATACCAATTGTTTAGGGACGCCGAATCTGGTGATGACATGGTTGAAGAAGAAACGGGCAGCTGTGTCGGCCTTACAATTGAAGGTGGGAATGGCTTCCGCCCATTTAGTGAAATAATCGACGGCGACAATGATGTACTTATGGCCGTTTGCTGACGTGGGTCTACACTCCATGAAGTCGATGGCCCACTTACAAAAGGGACCAACAGTGACGACTGGGTGTAACGGAGTGGGTGGCGTCCGAGCTTTAGGGGCGAAAAGTTGGCAGTTATGGCAATGCTTGACCGCATTGATGCAGTCAGTGAAGAGTATGGGCCAAAAATATACGGCGCGGACGACCTTTTGGGCAGTGGCCATCCCTGAGAAATGGCCGCCGCAGGCACCGCTATGACAATCATTAAGGACTTGTTCAGCTTCCTCGTGTGTAAGGAAACGACGAAGAATTGTGTCGACTCCTCTCCGGTAAAGGACATCTCCAATGAGGAGGTAGCGAGAGGCATGGTGGCGGATATGACAACGTCCGTTTCGAGTGACTGTGGGTTGAAACTTCTGCGTGCGCAGGTATAACAAGATATCGCCGTACCATGGGTCATCGGACGAGATGGTAAACAAGTAATTATCGGGTAACTCTTCGGAGATAGGTGGGGCTGGGATAAAGGAAGGGAGATCCGTCATGAGCTGGGCAAGCGCAAGGGATTTGGTGCTCTTGGGTGTTCGGAAAGTAAGGTCATATTCTTGGAGGATAATAACCCATTTGGCCACGCGACCTTTCAGGAGCCTCCGGTTTAAGAGATAAACCATGGGGTTAGAGTCGGCGATGACTGTGGTACGACTAAGTAGGATGTAGTGTCGCAATCTTTGGACGGAAAAGACCACTGCGAGGGCTAGCCTCTCCTCATGTGGATAACGTAAGGGTGGGAGGAACAAGGTCTGGCTAACGTAGTAAATGACATGTTCTTGTCGTGAGGCATATTCTTGGATCA